>JAMWET010004718.1:250000-417500 GCA_024036415.1 Prochilodus magdalenae
AAAACAGAAAAAAACAACAATTTGACCAAAAACAGTATATATTTAGTAAAGAAAGCAGAGGTGGCCAGTTTTATGTTCAGTATTTGCAGCACTGAAGGACAGTTTAGTCAGAAGGCTTCCTTTACCAGGCTTCCAGTACCAGCACTGGCTAGATGTTGACACATTGCTCGAAACACGCTCTGGAAGAATATTTATATTTTATATGTACCAACATTTAAATCTCTCAGGGCCAGACGAACCTGCGTGAGAAGGCACTGTGCAAATTTACACCGCCGCAAAATATTCAGGTCTTGTTATTGTGTCAGAGTAGACTAATGTTTTGGTCTGAAATAACTTCAGGCTCCTGCAGAGGGCGCTGCAGGCTGAAGAAGCTATAAACCCCTGTGGGGTGTGAGTGACGGGATCTGTAGATTGGGAAGAGGTGCTACAGTGCAGGGAGTGTCTCGTTCCATGTTTGGAAAACGCTCCAGAGCAGATGTTGATGATTGGCTAAAAGGAGGGACTGAGCATGTGGGCGTGGCCAAAGACCATAGTGTGAGGAAGTAGCTGGATCTGCAGGTGTATAGAAGCGTACGGTCATACGGGTCTACCAGCAGTGGATACAATCCCAGTCTACAGGGAATTCTGCTCAGAACTGCACCAGGGAGGGCATCCATGATGCAAGAGTGTCTGAACATTGATGTGGCTACATCCAGAAACTGGTCCAGTCCATGCCCAATCCAATCCCAGCTGTTACTGGTGTTCGTGGAGGAATTACAGGCTACTAGGTACGTTTCAGCCACAGGGGTGAGCTAACGAGTGAGCCTCAATATTCTTGGTAAAGTAAAACACCTCTGCAAATGGCTCTCCTATTCTTCTGTCACTGTTGTATTCCCATATCTAATGATGTACAGGCCTGTTCTGCGGTCACAGTGGATGACACTCTCACGGTTCTGTCAGTCTTAAGATTAGCTTGACATAAAGTGTCAGGTCAGGGTTTATTACCTCTCTCAGCTGTTGACTTGTGCCTGAGTGAATAGACCTTCTCAGAACTGGCCGTTGTGGGTTGTCAGTTCTGAGAAAAGCTATCCAAGTCCTCTCTGAATGGGATTATTCCCTTTAGCAGTGAATAGTCATAAAAGCACCTTTAATTTGTTGCTGTGCTTAAACTTTTCTTTATAGTATCCGCTTTGTTGAAGTCTAGGGTCATTACCTTGGCTTCACCATTCAAGTCTTCATGTACCATTTATGTAATTATGCAGTGATTGATTTAATTATGTGGTAAGTGATGTAGTTGCTTTGATGAGGCTTTAATAATGAGGTAGGTTTGTCTAAATATGCCTAATAATAGAAAGTAATTATTACAGTGCTTAAAGTAACTCACAGTGCTTTTACCTACTATAACACACGCCTGGTGAAACTCAGTGTTATTTATTTCCTGTTCAGGGTTTATTAAAACAAGTGGAGCAATTAGGCATGTATGTATTTTCAACTTTCGGAGGTCAGAAAATTCAGTTTTTACATTTGCGCCATGACTTTGTCCTATCGTTACATGAGTGAGTTGTTATTGTAGTGTAAATGTTATTGTAGGTTTAATGGTTATTCAGTTCAGACTCATTAATAATTGCTGCTTCTCTTTGATCAGCTGATTAAGGCCGTCAGAACATCCTAACAGAACATTGTTCTCTTAATCCTATGAACGTTTTCTGCTGAGCACACTCACCAGCTTCTTGTTTCTATGGCGTTTTGGTTACTTGCTGGCGTATGGGGCCAGTTAAGGTGGAGCTGGACAATAGAAAAAAGAAGCTGCTGAATAAGAAGTTTTTAATGAGGAGATTTAGGCGGTCTCAGTCCAAATCAAGGTCTGTGTTTTGATACGTTCACTACATTTGATCCCTTTAGGTTTCACATTGCAGTTTAGCGAGCACACGAACAACCTCTACATAGCACCCATGTTCTGTCGTACTCGCCTACGAGGCCTACGCCCACTGTACTTAACCTTAATTGATTTGTAGAGAGGTTTCTGAGATCACTGTATTAAGACTCTTCGGTCTTTGCGGTTTTCTGTGAAATTTAATGGAGCCTAGATTCCACGCGCCTGTAGAAATGAATGATGGAACATTTTGGAGTTCCACACCAACGCGCCCGTCATTTGCACATACTGCATTGCTCTCCCAACCGAAGATATCCTCTTTTTCTCTCTCCCTCTTTCTCTCATCCGCATCCTCTCTGAAAATACTCTACAGCATTCTGCAATTTTATGTGAAAGTTGGCTTTCAACTTTTTCGTCAGGCCAAATCACGGTGAAATATTCAGTCTCCTCCTCTCCTCCTGTACCACCGCAGCTCATTTACTTCTGTTCTCCTTCTGCTTCTGATACATAATAGGCGATGATAGTCTGTCTCCGCTTCCTGTAATTGGGCAGAAAGTCTAAACTTTGCAAGAAAGCGTTTCCACACTGCGGACGAACCAAATCATGGTTCAGTTTGAATCAGATCAAGACCGCTTTCATCCAAGCCACCTTTCATACCAAACTAGGAAAAGTTTGAGGGTTCAGACCAAACAAGGTCACCCTAATCTACCAAACATCCTTCCTGGAGTTTTATGTGTATGATCAACATGGGCGACGGTAGAACGTTTCAACAAGGATTCTTCGTGTTTATATTTCTTCCTGTCAGTGCTATATGTAATTCAAGCTTCTGATTCTCTCTACAGCCAATGTGTGGTTCGTCCGCTCTAGGGGTTCTGTAGAAACATGGCGGCGGCAGACTCTATTGGAAGACCTATGTAGGCATGAAGGCTCATTCTAACCTAGAGAATTTTGTATTTACAGGTGATAATACGCGAATGAAAACATAGCTTTGTATATTATGTTCCAGTTTTGGTAATAGACCCCCTTTAATCTTACAAACTGCTGATCGGGACAGTGTTGGCGGGTCTACCAGGTCTTCCAGATGGTTGTTAGGAGTTCCTTTTTCTCTGTAGCTTCAATCAGTTTATGAACAGTTTTGGCGATTGCTTTTTTTTGTCAATCTGTCAATTAATATTTATTTGTCTAGTGCTTTCTACACCTAATGTTGTCTCTAACCCTAACCCTAACCCTAACCCAGAAAAAAAGGAGTCCATGTATAAACGAAGGGAAGGGAAATCCAGGTCCAAGCCCTCCGTGAGCAAGCCAAAAGCAACGGTGCCAAAAGAAGAACCCTCAGGAGGAACCAGGCACCTCTGGTTGAACTTGCTAGCCTTTTACTTTCTCCTCCCTGATTCAAGTGGATTATTGAATTATTTCTAATCTCCTCTGAAATCTCCTGAGAAATGAATAACGTGTTTTCCTCCCAGCTGTTTTTCCTGGAATTAAAATAAATGATGGGGGGTCTCTGACTTTTGCACAGTCCTGTAATTATGTATGTAACGTTTGAATAGCAGAGCAAAACGGAGGTTATAATTATCGACTTATGAGAGCGAGGTATATTTTAAAGCCGGTGCTTTCGTACCTTAACGGAAGTAGGCACATAAATAGAGCGCTGGATCCGTGTACTTTGTCCAGGGCTGCCTTTTAGGACAGGAAGAACTCCAGCCGAACTTTAAAAGCTGTTAATAGGTGTAGCAACATGTAAATGGCCGGAGGGCTCCTGTTAGCTTCCCATTTTACTGATAGATGCTTTCAGCTCAACAAGCAAAATGTGGACTCATCAAGCCTCCATTAGTTAAAACTCCAGCAGGTGATATAAGAGGGAGAGACTTGATAAAAGCAGCCACAGCACGCGGTAATGATTCCTCTGAATCCATTTGGGATGAAGCTAGGAGGGGAAAAAATACAAGTAATGCTTCAGTGCCTGTGCACTGCTCATAACTCTTCTCCAGGGGAGCAATTTGGCAAAGAGATTGCTCTCTTTTACATCCTGCCGTATTGTGCAATCAATGACTTATCGTTATCCGTGGTTTATTGAAGAGAAAAGATATATACATGCATTAATTTCTAGCTTGTTGTGAATAAATCGTTTTTGCTCACAGATTACTGAAGCAGTTCAAATACGTCTAATATCCGCTTTGGGTAGAGGTGTGTAGGAAATGGGGTTTTCTGGGATGTTATTCCTTGTCGCGTGATGATTCGGGATGCCTGTTGGAATTAGGGTTCTAGTGATTCGTGTTTGCGTGCTGGAAGAAACCTGACATGTAGAGCCTTCTGGTGCCTGCAGTGCAGAGAACACGTAGGCACAGATACAGATTTGAGATATTTGCATGGAAATGTACTGGATCTGGAGTGCCAGATTTGGAGATTTGAGGAAATCATTTGTAAACATATTGTACATTTCTGAGCTGCCAGTCAGGCATGGATTTGTGTCCATTACAACAGTCAAAGCATGTGGCTTTGATCATTTAATAAGGGGAATCAAACAATGATATTCCAACAAGAGCATGCAGAAATAATCCTGCTGCTTCTCTTCAGCTCAGATATGAAGCAGCGCTCCTCTGATTGAGTAAATCAGATCAGTCTGGACAGGCTGTAACCAACCTGTGGCTGTGGACCACCATCTGCCTCATGTACATTACCCAGAATCCTGCTGGTGGGGGTTCTTTTTTATTGAAAACAAAAATGGAGTGGGGATTATTTGGTAATCTTTCATAAGGGCCTAATTTTATTATGGGTTTATAATGTCAGGCTGGAAAGTGTTTGCTGGAGTGTTAGACACTGTGTCCACTCACTGTCCACTCTATTAGACACTCCTACCTTGCAGGTCCACC
Source organism: Prochilodus magdalenae (assembly GCA_024036415.1). Lineage (NCBI taxonomy): Eukaryota > Metazoa > Chordata > Actinopteri > Characiformes > Prochilodontidae > Prochilodus > Prochilodus magdalenae. Next base: position 254,726 of record JAMWET010004718.1, read on the forward strand.
TTGTAGATGGACAGTCAGAGACGATAACTCATCTGCTGCTGCATCTACAGTGCAGTGTTGGTCATCCTCTAGTCCTTCATCAGGACGCTGCCCCACAGGACACCTGGATAGCTTTGGTTGGTGGACGATTCTCAGTCCAGCAGTGACACTGAGTGTTCAGCAGCACTGCTGTGTCCGATCCACTCACACCAGCACCACACACTAATACACCACCACCACATCAGTGTCACTGCAGTGCTGAGAAAGATGCACCACCTACATCGTACCTGCCCTGTGGTGGTCCTGTGGGAGTCCTGACCATTGAAGAACAGGGTAATACAGTACACAGAGAAACAGATGGACTACAGTCTGGACCTGTACACCTACAGAGTGTCCTGTATGGTCAGTGGAGCTGTTTAAATGGTTTAATGGTATGGCGTATAAGTACGTATATTTTTCTGTTGTGAATAAAAGACATAGCAGTAAATACAAATGCACAATTCAAAGGTTGGAAAAGTAATAGCATTAACCCATATCTTGGTAAAGGAGACAGGATTTCTTCTTCCCGAATTCATACTGCAGTCTAGTCATTCCATTTTTTGTGCACTGTCTAAAAGAAAGCATGCACCTCCATTTTTTTGTATCTATTGGAACATGTCAGCTGTCTTTTAGATTATGGGAAAGTTTATTGATGAGTGGACGAATAGAAATGCTGTAAAGGTACTTGGAATAAACTTAACATGGCAAGTAAGCGATGTTTGTGGTCTCTCCCGTAGAGGGACTGTTTTGGAAATAGTTGTTTTTCTTTTCTTTCTTTAATTTGTTAAATTTAATAAAAGCAATCATTAACTGATGGCAACTTTGAGCTTACAAATTATTTTAGCAGATGCCTAAAACCCTAAAACCTTAGGACGTGTGTTTGTGTGTGTGTGTGTGTGTGTTCACTGTTGTGTGCACAGCTTAACTACCTTTTCCGAGGCGTGACCCGTTTAATTGCGTTTTTGCCATTTTCTGTTTTACCGGCAAATAACAGATTGCAGGGCTGAAAGGTTTCATACTGGTCTGCTGTAACAGCATCTGTATTATGCTTTGACAGTTCCAGTATTTATTCAGACCGCCTTCACGTTGCATGTAGTACAGAGAGTAATACTATGCATACGTTCCGTGTTTATCCTTGAGGGATCAGAACACGACGCTTTGTTCACGATGAAATGTGCATGCGCGCATAAACAAACAGCAAGGGCCAGCAGTAACCCACAGTGAGCGGAATTAGCATATCAAAACTCGTACAACTTTAATGAAGGCTAAGACTGAATGTCAGATTGATGAGTGAAGACACTGCGCAGTGCGGACAGGTGTTGTGTTTGGCTGGAGATAAAGGTTTGATATTATAATGGTTCTGATTATGAGTGCAGGAATGGATTCAAATGAAATCAACAGCAATTCTTGATGTTTTTGATACAGTTATTATGAATTCACATTTGTAAATTTAATAACAACCACTCTGACCTTGTATGTAAACATTGTATCATTCCCTCCCCATATGTAAAAATGAGTCTACTAAGACATTCCATTGTTAACTTTTTAATTTATTTATTTTTTTTTTTTCCCCTCTCTTCAAAATCAGTAGTTGCTGCCCTTGGTCTGGTTACATGTTTTGTTTAAAGTGAATTTGACACATAGTTGCACAAATAGCTGCACCCAGAAGAAATCAGCCAACAGGAATCAAACTTGGTGAGTAGGTTTGACATCGTGAGACGTGTGAGAAGTTCAGGTTTCACATTTTTGCTGTACCTGACTGACCCAACAGCCATGATTACAGACACCCAGCAAGCAGTGGTGTCCTCCAGGAGTCATCCTGTTAGTGCACCATTGGCAGACGGCTGTACCACGCAGGACTACATGCACACAGGCCGCTACGTCGACAGTCTCAGACTTAGAATGGCAGCGGGTCATCTTCAGTGACGAGTCCCGCTTTAGTCTTGGTGGAGACGACCAACGAATCCGTGTGTGGAGGCACCGTGGTCAGCACCGAGATGAACGGTTTGCTGTCACACGTCCAGAAGGCCTGGTCTCCCTCCACCTCCACCCCTACCGCACCATCTGCAGGAACTGTGTGAGGATGTTCAAGCTGCATGGGATGGATTATCACAGGACTCCATTAGGAACCTCTACAGCTCCATACCGAGACGTCTGGCGTGTTGGGTTAGCAAACACGGCCGCCCGACTCCATACTGAGAGACAGACTTCTGTATGTGTAGCTCAATAAATATTGATCATATCAGTCTAAATTTATCATCAGTTATTGATCTAGTTGTTCTTTTGATGATGAGTGTATGTATATATCTTCTGCAGTTAGCACGTTCAATTTCACAATTCATGTTTATTTAGGAATATTTCACATATTGTTTGAAAAATGGTCACATTTTCCCACACAAACACGAAAATGTGTATACATTTATATATATATATATATGTGTGTGTGTGTGTGTGTGTGTGTGTGTGTGTGTGTGTTTATATATACATAAGCAGTATAAGTCCAAGAATTCTTATTGATTTAGTATAAAACTGAACAACATCAATATTCTCATCATATTCTCCATCCTAAATAACCTTTCCTCACAGTTAGCATCTGCTCCCTTTGATTAAAAGGACAAAAACGATGGCACCGCCCTAGCCAAGTGGAAATCATCTGGCTCTGTGAGATATTGCTGCATCATTTCTGGCCTGATTTATGGTGCTCCTTTGATACGGCAGTAAAGAGCTTCTGTCACCGGCCTGCTCTCTCCGTCCCTCCCAGCTTTAGTCAAATAACTTTGATTGCACAGTACGTCCGGAAACCCAGAATGGCAGTAGTGCACGTTCGCCAGTGAACGTATAAGGATTACTGAGGAATAGATGTTTTAATTAAGATCAGGGTTCCGTAGCCACTTTTGCAGAACATCTTAAGTGAACTTTGGCCTTGGGTTTTCTCTTCCTCGTAATTTGCATGCGGTCTCTTCAAGGAACTGTTGAGATTGAAATTTCCATAATTGTAAACTGAGTTTGAGAAGTTGAGTTCAAGTTTTGACAGCAGCAAAGTTCATATTTGTATTGATGTTTTAAATGCTCCCTTAAGCTTTTATCTTGAGATGAGTACTGAAGACACAGGTGGCCAAAGACCTGTTTCTTGGCCTAGAAGACCAACATGTCCCCTTCTCTGGCTTGCCTTTTCTAGAGCACTGAGCATATAGTGTGTCAGACAGTCAATTAGTTGTGGTTGATATGATTGTTCTACTTATGGTCTACTGTGGTTCTCGAGCCGAGCGTAACTATGATGCTGCATATAATTGAAACTGCAGCCCCTGCTATTTGAAAATTGCACAGGATGGATTTCAGTACGGCAACGATTACACGCTAGAGCCTTTGCAATCTTAGCCCATTCTCATAGGCCACAAAATAACCCAAGTCTGAGAAAACATTGTCTTGTTTGTGACCTCCCAGCGGGTCTCCTAGAATGTCAGAGCTGTTTGTAGGAGAACTGACCATGAAGGGGGTGCAAATAAGACAAACAGAAACAGTGCTCTGGGATTACTCAATGAAAAAATGTGAAGTGGTCGTGCTGGGTCCCTTTCCACCATGCCCGTTCCACAAAGCACCTGAAATGAGAAAATCTATGGCCATTAACATGATCAAAGCCCAGCCATAGTCAATAACCTGAAAAGTATAAGATGTCAGAAGTGCGCCTCTAGAGAACTGAATCAAGAAGGCTAATGTAGCTAATGGGAGCTAATGATTAGCGTCATACCAGTATTTTGTCCAAAATCAGGGTCCTGTAGCCACTTTTGTAGAACATCTTAAGTGAACTTTGGCCTTGAGTTTTCCTTTTCTCTTAAGTGGCATGCGGTCTCTCCGCAGAAATGTTTAGAGGTAAATATCCATAACTGTAAACTGACTTGAGATATTCAAGTTTTGACAGCAGTGAAGCTTGAAATGGTTGAATGAATGACTTGAGATGAATGCCTAAGACGCAGGTGGCCATAGGCCTGCTTCTTGGCTACGTATATGATGTCAGAAGCGTGAGCTTTTCACTGAATCTAGAAGGCTAATGTAGCTAGTGGGAGCTTATGATGAGCATCATACAAATTGCTTGCCTCAAAATGTGTCGGCTTATTTATTAATTTAATATCAGAATCAGGTTTATTGGCCAAGTATGTCGACACACACAAGGAGCTTGGTTTCGGCAGCTCACGTTCCTCTAGTGCAGTACCAATATACACATAACTCACAGCTCCTAAATATGCTTCCGTACAGGGGGCCCTTTTAATGCCCTTATGATGACTTTCAAGTCCAGTAGCTTTTGGCTAACTAACAGTTACAGAGTTCATTAATAAGCAGATTCCACATATATACCCAATAAGGTGTAATATATAATACACTTGTATAAGAAGTGCTCTGGAAAATACTTCTTTCACTCACACAGTCATAGCAGTGAGCAGCCGGTTTGCTAGCAACTGCTGACTTGTTAAAGCAGGTTTATTTGAGAACTGGAACTTTCTTGCTCTTGGGCTCCCCCTACAGTTGTGGAGTGTCATTTACTTTTATTGGGGATGTTTAGTGGGGATGTGCATTTGTAGACGAGCTTAAGATACAGACAGGTTCTGATTGTTTCTGTGTGTATCTGTAGTATCTATATGTCGGAGTGATGTGCATATTCTGTTGGGGAGTCAGAATTCGGCACAACCCTGGCAAAAGAGAAAGAGCCATGTGGACTTCAAGGCACACTGATATTACAGGATTTCATGGCAGGAGGTTCAGACTTGCAGAGCTTATTTGGTGAGAAAGACTGGCCGAATATTTTTGGCATGAGATTAAATTATTGCAGCTGGAAGAGGACTGAGGTCGGATGTCGTTTGGTATCTGGAGGAACTCTGACGGAGAAGATACAGTTCAGGTTACAGCCAACATCTCCATCTCTGCTGTTGGACTTTCCCGTTAGCCGTGAGGCTCCCTTCCGTTTATCTCTTGTAGCTTTCGCCAGTAAGAGATTGACGTATGTCTGGCCTCTTGCTCGGTCACTCTCTCTGTATCCCTTCCTCACTTTCTCCGCCAATGTACAGACAAACTGCGAGCCTTAAAATGGCTGATAAAAGCTGCTTTTAACACAAAACGTCTGAAATTGCTCAATTGAAATGTGCACCTTGGCTCTGTTGAAACGGAACTGCCTTCCAGTCAGTATGAATACAAACTATCATTAGCAACATCTGGAATGGTGAGGTGGAACAGCATGTGTTGCTCCCTTGACGCAGAACATTTAGCCCCTGCCACACAAACATTTGAACTATAACGAATTCGCCCATTTATAGCCATTTTCAAGCCTGTCATTTTGTTGTATGATCCAGCGTCTAGACTCGTTAGTCACAGGTGGGAGCAGGTGCTACTAGTGCCTCTTGGGCGTGTTCCCCGAGGAGCATAACCCACCGCAGACATGCACGCAAAGACAATCCCTCACCATAGTGGCTTGTAAAAGCATGAAACGACATATCGAAAGAGCTAATTTTCCGGAATGTTATCGTAGTATTATGAATCAGGCGGAGTGTGACGCACACTGGCCCTTATTCATCAGAGTTCTGCAGATTCGACTGCCTTTAATGACGTATGAACTACTCTGTGTCTGATTCATCCCAGTTTTATACGACATGGAAACCAGAAAGCAGAGATGTGAGTGCAGTCCACTTTGAAAACAAGTACCAGCCCCTCATTACATGCTAATGGAGATATTTTGATTGAGATACAATAAAATCACAGCATTCGGCGGGTTGTGCTCAACTTCATGGTGTTAAAGTAACGACCACTGGAAAGAGTAAATGCGGAATACACTAAATGTCTTGGTGTTTAAAGATTTTTGCTTGGATGGCTGTACATTGTGGTTTGTATATATATATATATATATATATATATATATATATTAAAATTACTGTTAGATGGTTCTGCACTAGCTGCATTCTGCGGCAGAAGTATATAAGGAGCACGGGATGATGGATCTTGTTGAGTGGTACATGAAGTAGTTGTAACTTTGGTTTATACACATGTGCATGTGATAAGTACACTCATCTTTGCACTGGATTGCTAGGGGCTCACATAGTTTTATTGTTTTATATATGATTTTATATGTTTTATTGTTTTATATGTGTCATTGATATAGATAATAGTGTATTATAGTATTATAGTTGATCATTTTGGTAATCTTTGGTTAATTAACTGCCAGTCAGGCAGTGTATATATATTTGCCTGCTAATTTCAGTGGTAGATTTGAGTAAAGGCCACTGTATCATTTACTATTGATATTCAGATGGATATGCATTCATCTTGATATAGAATAATTTATAACGTTGTCATAGTCTTTGTTACCTGAAGTTAGATGTAAAGAATGTGTGTTTTTCTTTAATCAACAGATTACCAAAAGTATTAAAATCCTGCTGTATTTATTACAGAAAATCCTTTCTTCCAGTATGTTTATTATGGATGGAAAGTAACTAGCAGGTAGCTTTCCAATGGCTGGTTTTATTAGTGCGCTTCGTGTCAGTGGGTTTTAATGACTTTACTTTTATTATGTGGTAAATGGCCACGTGATGGAAACACTGGGTAACCCCTTCGGTGAAGATGGGCTGTGTTTTGTGTCAGTCAGATTTAAATTAACCAACGATGTACTTTATCATATACAGTACTGTGCAAAAGTCAGAGACCGTCCCCTCATTTCTTTACATCCCATTTAAAACAGCCATTAAGAGAACATGCGTTTATGTTCAGTCCATTTCTGCAGAAGCTTTAACAGCTAATTCTCTAAGTTTAGTTTCAGTGTTCAGGAGTGTCCACACTTTACCTTCACTACAGCATCCATTCATTTTAAGAGACTCACTTTCAGTTTCTCCAAGAAATCTGCAGACACAACTCCCTCACAGAGCCACAACCTCAAGTTTATAAAAAGTTTATACGTAACCCCAAACACATTCAGTGGTGTTGAGGGTCTGGACTCTGGTGTGGTTAGTCCATTGTTCCAAAAAGACCAGCAACTTCTTGGTTGGATGTGTGTCTCCTTTTCTCAGTGAGGAGCTTCTTGAACAGCCACACCTCCTTTCAGACCTGTGGATGTTCTCAGATCTGAAGCCAGAGTGGAGCTTGATGTTTTCCTTTGCTGTTGATCTGGTGGAGACAGTTTAGGCCGCAGTGCTAGCATCCCCTCATGTTGGACAGATTCCACTCCATGCTACAGTGACTCACGAACGCCTCTTCATGTACAGAGTGGTATTACGAGACAGGACGGGCTGGGGCTAGCTTGTTAGAATGCTAACCTTAGTAGATATCTCCGCAACAGCATACACAGTTAATCTTGGAAAGGGTTTTTTTACTATAGATTTTACATATTGCACCTTTAATGCCTTTGGCTTGAACGTTACATGAACCACAGGGACTTTCAGTAGTGCAAGAGCACCAAGTAGTCTAAAGATAAGGTGACTATTCCAAGACTCCTCATGTTCGTAGAGATAAATAATCGAATCTCGTTGGGTATTTCAGGTTGGACCTATCTGCCTTAAAGAAACGAGCTCTTTCCGGCTTGGCTTCTGGATAGTATTTAAAGTCTATTTCTCCGCACCGCTTCACCCACCATCTTCTCCCCTCATTTCCACCCCTCCCCCACCCCCCCCGTGGTTCCACACAATATGCCCTGTGACTAACACTCTGCCACACACAGCAGCTGGCACTGCCAGCCTTCTATTACACACACACATAGGCAGAGCGCGTCTCGCACCACCCTGTGATTTTAAGCTTGCTGTTAAATCATCTTCACCGAAGCCTCAGTGCACACTACTAGCCTCTTGTCAGTTGTAGCACACACACTTAGGCGCACACGTCGCCTATACAAGCTGTGGTACACTGACCTGCGCTAGTCTCCGAATACATTCTTACAGAAGTGAAACACAGAATCTGCAGCTTTAAGCCTGAATAGCTTCTTGTGCTCCTTTATTAACCCCTTTAAAAAGCTGATATGCTAATTAGCACAGTATTATTGGCTGCCCTCTATTATGTCTCATTGAAAGACTGATACACTCCTTATAATATCAGTGTAAGAGGGTGGGGCTAAACTGCTATAGGCTGAAAAGGTGTGTGTATATGTAACTGGGTTTGTTGTTGTGACATCACAAACCATACCAAAATGCTTTTTCAAAAAGTGACATTCTTCTTTCCATGTGGGCCACTGATGAATGAGAAGTCCTGACTGCGCTAATATAGCTATGAGCATGTTTATGTTGATTTTGGCCATTTTCCAGCCGCTGTTTACAGCGCCTTTAAAGGCACACTATGTAAGATTTATAGCTTAAAACATTCCTCAGTTAACTAAAACTATCAACAGAATATGAAGAAATAAGTTTTCACGGTGTGCCAAAGATGTTTCTGTGTTGTGTTGCAGAGATATACCCTGTAGTTAGCATGCTAACCAGTTAGCCGTGGCCCATCCTCTCTCCTAATACAACTTTGTACCTGAAGAGGTGATAGTGAGTCACTGTAGTCTTCAGTCCCCACATGAGCCAGTGAAGATAAAGCATGTCCGCTCTCAGTTAGGAGACACATTGGAAAACAAAGAAAGGAAGTGACAAAAATGGCCTCTAAACGATTCACCACTGGTGCACCGCCAGAGCTCTTGGTGAATAAAGGTATAGAGTTTGTTGCTGAACTTGAAATGATGATTAATGACTGGCATGTAAACAGAGAGGGGAGTAAAAGGGGTGGGGCTGCGTGGAATAAGACAACACCACTACCCGTCAGTGAGCTACCACACTCCCGGTCTTGGTGACTATGCTGTGTTGTACCAATAAGAGTCCTTGGGCAAGACTCCTAACACTACATTGGCCCATCTATGATACAATTAAGGCTTCCCTGCATTGTGTCTCGATCATAAAAGCAGTTCTGGTGGGGGAAACAGTAGACATCCTAAATAACAGACCGAGTAGGCAGGATTGAACTGCAAGCTGACTAAGCTTCTATATGTTAATGTGTTTTTGTGACATCACAAACCAGTGAATGCAGAATGGACCTTAGTTTCCATATACAGACTGTATGTGCCATACAGTTTTACATTTACGGCATTTAGCTGACGCTCTTATCCAGAGCGACTTACAAGGTTAACCACATTACAGGTGGGCCAGTGTAGTGTTAGGAGTCTTGCCCAAGGACTCTTATTGGTGTAGCACAGCATAGTCACCCAGACTGGGATTCGAACCCCAGTCTCCCCGTGGGGTGGTTGCTACTTGGTGGGTAGTGGTGTTATCCGCTGAGCTACACCAACCACTTTTACGCAATGCATTAACCTCTTGGAGAAAAAAATCAAGGAAAATTTGATTTTATTTAAGATTTCTGTGTCCTGTTACTCTGATAAAGAGACATGTGAATATCTTTACTCACTCGCATCCAACCCTAAAGGTAGCATCTTCTATTATATAGTGATAGAAACCACACAGAGAGCTCCGGTTTCACACACTACACTTTTAATGGGCTGAACGGGACAAAAACAAAGTTTCTAAATGCATATTAGGTCAGATAGGTTTGAGATGGAGAGAGTTCTGAAGGTAAAACCCAACTCCACCCCCTTAAATCTACATACATCACAACAGCAGGGTCATATGACGAGCACAACGATAAAAACAGGCCTCCACAAAAATGAGAAGCGCATGCTAACCTGCCACAAATACTATGAAACAATTACGGGGAACAGCCATCCCTACAGTTGTCAAAGGCAAACGGCACGTTTTATCCGCAGTGCAATGACGCGCAGCTGTTTTATTGTTTGCATCCATGCGTGAAAGTGTCTGAGCACTCGTACAATAGAGCGCCAGCCGTATTGGAGAGGCTTCTGTGAAGAATCATGACAAATCAATGGCAATTCCAACTGCGAAAGCTAGCCCACATGTACGTCCATAAGTGTTAGCCGAAAGTGGATTAGTGCTTGGCAACTCCAGTGGACTGGAGAGGCAGACAGAGGAGAGAAGCTGTCACTGGAGCTGAATTTATGAGCCTGGCGTTCTCCACTAAAATCATTCTGTCCCTAGAGCTACGCCAAAAACGCCATAAGACGACGTCTCGCCAGCGGGCGATTAGTCATCGCTTCCTTGCACTCGATTAGGGTCTTGTAGTGCTAACGCTAACAATGCTGGCTCCTGTGGGTGATGAGATCTTGTGCAGGACTGAGCAGGTTGCCACCTTTGAGAATCGCACCATTTTGTCTTCACAGGTTTGCGAGAACATCACACCAAACGTGAGAGTTTGACTTAAGGATTTAGATACACATGGGTGAAGAACTAAACGCATCTTCCTGTTGCTTTCCTAAAGAGCCTACCTGAAAACTTTGTATGTAATTAATTCAGATGTGTGCTATATGGCCTAAAGTGTATGGCCACCCCACAGGTACATCCCAATCCAAGACCCTATTGTGTAGCTGAACCCTCTGTGGCTTAACAACCTTCCCTTTTCTGGTGGCAGGTCAAAAAGGCGTTTCTGAAGTCAGGCATTGACACTGGACGAGAAGGCCTGGCTCATAGTTCACCCTAAAGGTGTTGGGTGGGGTTGAGGTCAGAGTTCTATGCAGGTCGCTGGAGTTCCTACACACCAAACTCCGGCTTTGTGAACCAGGACACCATCATGCAGAGACATTGACATCACCCTTCACTGCAACTAAGGGTCTGAGCCCAAATCCTAAATGCCCCCCACCCTTAAACAATTCCTCTATCTCCCTTCCGGATAGAGAAGCGTGTTTCATACCGTAGAGCAGTGTTTCTCAACCCTGGTCCTGACCTCCCATTCGTTTGTGAGGTCAGGCACTGACGTTGGCCTGGAAGGCCTGGCTCACAGTTCAACCTAAAGGTGTATTCCGGGAAGTAACGTTCCCCTGGCATCCCCAAACCCTGATTCCTCTATTAGCCCTCCAGATAGAGAAGCACGTTTCATACATCCCATCTAAGACCATGGGCCTTATTATGTAGTTGAACGCTCTTTGTGGTTGTAACAGCTGGAGCTGAAGGCACCTTGCCCTGCACATTTAAGTCCTTCCCCTGCTCCCTACACACTTGACTCAACAGCTCATTAACCAATCCTCTCAGAGTTGCAGCGCATGTGTTCAAGCAGGTAATCCACTAAAATGTCCAGGGCCTGGTGCCTCCAGGACCAGAGTTTGGCTGTAGAGTCCATCACTTTACATCACTCCAGTCAGAACAAATCATATCGAATCATTACAAATAGGTTTGTGTGCAGCTGCTCAGCCATGGAGACCCATTCATAGCCTGTGTGTGTGTGTGTGTGTGTGTGTGTGTGTGTGTGTGTGTGTTTCACTTCACGGATGGGTTAAATGCGGAAGACAAATTCCTCTGTGTGTAAAAGCACAAATGGCACAAAATGGTTCCAAACACTCCCTACTCAGAGAATGATTTCATAAAGCTCCCCACACGTTTACACAAGCTGTTGTTGCTCTTTGTTGTTTCCTTTTCACAGTAACATCACATACTGTTGGCTGGGGCAGCTCTAGCAGGGCTAAAATATTCATGATCCTATTAGCCAAGATGGTGTCCTCTAAATAAGCAGAGAATGTACCTCAGTATTCAAACTTCTTGTGTGTATTCTTGACGGTGTTTAATCATGGGTAATTCTGAAAAATACACTTTGTTTATGGGCTATTTTGGCTCACAGCACTCTGCACATGCATCGGCACCACAAGTGCATTTCTAACCATTTGCTTTTTGACTAAAAGCTAAAAACGTCTCTGGAAGCTTCAAGAAAATCATAGTTAGTTATACAGGAACAGGAAATCCTTTGTCACTTTTAACGGACGTCTTTTTCACTAGTCGGTTGACTAAGTAATTCTGGTTTGTTCCTTTTGGTCCATTCATTAATGGACACACAGTGTAAAAAACAACCAGCCTTTAAGATACAAGCTACTGACATCAAAGATAACCATACCCATTTGTGTGAGGTAGCTTTCCGAAACTTTGATCTCTTAAGATGTCTCTTTAATATAGATAATGCTTATATTATTATCATTTTTATGTTTATAATGAACATGGTTGTGTTAACGTTAATCTTAGCATGGTGGTCGCTTCCAACCTGACAAGTTTCAGTTGGTAATATGTAGCAAATCTGATCTGTTTTGTGCCTCCATCAAAAAGCAGTCCTGGGGAAAAAATCGTCTAGTTAACAGACTAAATAGACAGGGCTGAACTGTAAGCTGAATGTGTGTGTGTGTGTCTGTGTATGTGTGTGTGTGTGTGTGTGTGTGTGTGTGTCTGTGTATGTGTGTGTGTGTGTGTGTGTGGGCTTTGTTTTTTTTTTGTTTGCTTTTTTTCCACACAAAAAACTCATCACAAAGCAGTGAGTTCAGAATGGACTGAGTTTGTAGTTTAGTTTGCATATACAGAATACCATATACAGACTTTGTGTTCCGGGGAAAGTTATATATGGCAGCTGTCTTGAGGAAAATCAGATTTTTCCTGATAGGTGCTCTTTAATAACAAGATTTCTGGACATCATGACTCTGTAACCTAATAGACCTGTGCACATCCTTACTCACTCGAATCCAACAATAAAGGTAGCATCTTTTATATAGCGATAGAAACCACATAGGCAACTCCACTTTTACATTTACATCATTTAGCTGACACTCTTATCCAGAGCGACTTACAAGGTTAATCATATTACAAGTACAAGGCAAACGTAGTGTTAGGAGTCTTGCCCAAGGACTCTTATTGGTGTAGCACAGCATAGTCACTCAGCCTAGGATTCGAACCCCAGGCTCCCACGTGTGGTGGTGGCTACTTGGTGGGTAGTGGTGTTATCCGCTGAGCTACACCAACACACCGATACATTTCACTGTTATGCAAACATTGTAGCTACTCTATGATACTCTCTGATAACAATAACCATCGCATTACAGGTATTCATGTGAGCTTTTAGAAGCTTTGAACTCTGTATGTCTAAAATAGAGATAACATGAGCATGGAAGCTCATTAACCTGGTTGCATTAACATCAATCTTAGCAGGGTGGTCGCTTCTAACTTGATAAGTGTCAGTTAGTATTTGTGACGGAGCAAATCTAATCTCTACATCCTTGAGTTGCATGGTGTATTTGCTGTTCCGTAAAGTTTATCCAAACTCTGAACAACTGCAGTGAAAGAAAGACGTTTAAAGCACCTTCTACTGCAGGGAGCCCCTCAGTCTACCCCAGTTTATCAACCCGGAATTAAAACTATGAATTAGGTCCACCTAATAAAAATATAGCCCTGATATACTCTTTGGAGTTGTAGTTATCTTTTTCTATTGAGGTTTCCATGGAGAGGCATGAATGCCCATCATTGTGCCCATTAAACTGCATGACCTTACAAGTTTGGCTGTTTGAGACGGCAGGATGTTTGGCAAACCCTGCCTGCTAATAGTCTTTTTAAAAAATGGACGACATGTTAACCTTCATAACACTATGGTCCTTTTTTATTTATTTATTTTTTTTCTCCTTCCTCCAGTGGCCAGCATCCAGAGACTCCCTGCAGTGTCCGTGATGACCGATATTAACTTCCCCATGAAGGGACGGAAGGGCATGGTGGACTGGGCCAGAAACTCGGAGGACAAAGTAGTCGTTCCTAAAGGCATCTTCCTTCCTCAGACTGCAGGTACATGCACTACATACACAGCGTTATTTGTTCAGTCTTTATTTCCTCCTCCTCCTCCTTTACTGTAGTGTTGTTGTTGTTATTATTCCTGATTCATTTCACTCCGACAGGGCCCTTAGTTGATCCGGATAAGCCTGTCGGAAATGTTATTTTAGCTTTCCTAACAGGATTTGAGGCACATTCACAATTTGATACGCTGCCAGAGTAGCTGATCATATGCTGCGTCAATTATAACATACCGTCATGGTCCAAAAAACATGAATAAAAGACCATTTTTTGGTGATTTTTGTTTCCCCACATCGTTTAGCCACACCAGCTGGTTAAAATTGAATTAAGAGTGGACCACTAGAAGTGCTTCAGAAACGGCTCGTTACATTATCTTACATTACAAGTTGATTTTAATACGCATTGGCTGCACAGTGAGCTGCTTCTGTGAGCTTTGTGTATAATAAGCTCATCCTTTTGCATTAGTCATCCTGAACCCCGTGTCAATGGTCTGGTTCGGATCACAGGACCTCTGTTCACTGGATATTTTAGGGTGGTGGATTCTGTCCGACATAGAACTGATTGGTAATCCTGAGCAGGTTGCACCAGCTGGTCTTGCTCCTGGTCATAAGCTAAGTCGGTCGTAACTTTCTGGATGCAACTGTGAGACATTTGTGAGACATGTAACTTATTTCTAGATATTGTTTATTTGAGCCAAATGACCAGATAATTAGGCTTATTTCAATCATATTTCTTGAGAAAAGCTAAATTGCATGTATTTGCGTGCTTATAGATAAACAAGATGTCTATAAGAGATATATATATATATATATTTATCTATAAGCACGCAAATACATGCATATATATATATATATATATATATATATATATATATATATATATATATATATATAATATAATAGAAATATATATATATAATTACAAAATTATATTTATAAAAAAAAATACACACATATATATATATATATATATATATATATATATATATATATATATATATATATATATATATATATATATATATATAATTTTAAATTTTATTTTATTTTTTTACATGCAATTTTTCTCAAACAATTCTTTTTTTTTTTTTTTTTACAAATAGTCTTTTCCAGGCTATTACTATATTTAAATTAATATTTTAGTCCTAATTTTGGGTGGTGCTGAAGTTTGAGGGATTACAAATCCAGTACAAATCAGCCATGTCTGTAGTTTTACAGCCTGTGAAGTAGCAATGCTGGGGTTAATTACTGTCTATAATTTGCTGAACTCAAAATGCCTCCAGTAATGGTAGTCCTGCTCAAATTGTACATTGAGCAAGATTTGCTGGTTAACCAGCGCTAACCGTCAAAGACCAGCATAAATTTTACTTTTCAACTGGTCCAACCTGAAAATGACCTGATTTCCTCTCACACTGTATGCATAAACTATAGAGTTCTACTGTTAAACCCTGATAATGCTAGCGTTAGCAAACCTATGCACACGCTGATGTGTTGTGTGGATTTTCTTTCCTTATTTTTTTTTAATAAATACTATTACAGTTTCACTAAAACTAGATCTAAAAAATTGGTATCACGATATAATGAATCGTAATCCCTGTGTTATAATATGAAGCTCCAGGCTCTTGCCCATACTGACGTTAAGTTTGTTACTGTCTTGATCAGACTGGCATCGATAACCCGATAAGGTTTTACAAAGGTTTTGGAAACAAATGGGATCCAGTCACAGGAGGTGGCGCGTGGTGATGCTAGCCTGGGATACGCCAGCCGCTTCCCTGTATAAATTACAGTGATGAAAATGGAAAGAGCCAGCAGTGACAAATCTTGGTGCACTCTTCAGACATGAGACAAGATTTCAGAAAAGCCAGAGCAACTTTTCATATATACGTCCCCAAGGTGGCTTTCATATTTGTCTTTCCTCATGATTTATGTTACATGGATCAATGTGGTACATATTATCCATACTGAGCTCTCTATGATAGAGCATCTTTACCTCTGGGTCACTAAAGATATACTAAAAATATAAACTGTCTGTTATTTATTTTGTCAGGAGAGGTAATAAAGCATTATTATTATTATTATTATTATTATTATTATTATTATTATTATTATTATTATAATCATTATTATTATAATAAAATGACACCATTGCAGACTCTGAGTTTTGCATGTGTTGCTAATAACAGGCTGTATGGTCCTTTTCGGCTGGTCCTGCATGTCTATATTAAATTATTAGATGATTAAATCGCTACACAGGCCTTAAGAGAGCCATGTATGACTCCCGGTGGTAGATTCAGTCTTTGTTGATGGTGTCACAGCTGACAGTCTGTCTGTTGGACGTCAGGCACGATTACAGAGGATGCTCGTCTTGAGGTGGCAGTTTTATTTAGGATTATGACTGTTTGTCCGATGACTTATGGGCCCTGAAATCAGAGAGGGGAGTCATACAGTGACTGAAGCAATCATCCACAAGAGGCTGAGCGTTTGAGTAGTTAGGCATGTTGTTGTTGGAAAACAACCTCAGGTGTCTTTTCTAAGATGGTCAAAAACATATATTCCAAAGATGAATCAATTGTAAATGTGTTGATGATAATAATAATAATAATAATAATAATAATAATAATAATAATAAAGACTTGGCTAGTCTATCAGGGCTAGGTGTGATCTTATGTTGAGAGTATATACCTGGATACAATTTTGGTGCTGTATTGTGACCGCTAATGTGGCTACACCGTGAACCACAAACCCTCAACGAAACTGCTCATCTGCTGCTGCACAGTGCAGTGTTGGTCATCCTCTAGCCCCTTATCAGTGGGCCTAGGGCGCAGCCCAAAGGATGCTACTGGCTGGATAGCTTTGGTGGGTGGACGATTCTCAGTCCAGCAGTGACACTGAGGTGTCCAGCAGCACTGCTGTGTCTGATTCACTCACACCAGCACTCACTCCACTGACCACATATAGCAATCTGTAGTTCTACAGTTCCAAACTGTAGTCCATCTGTTATCCTTGGTTTCAATGGGCAGGACCCCCACAGGACCACCACAGAGCAGGTATGATGTGGGTGGTGGATCATTCTCAGCACTGCAGTGACACTGACGTGGTGGCGTGTTAGTGTGTGTTGTGCTGGTGTGAGTGGATCAGACACAGCGCTAAGAACCGTCCACCATCCAAAACTATCCACCCGGCAGCGTCCTGTGGGCAGCGTCCTGTGGGGCAGCGTCCTGTGGGGCAGCGTCCTGTGGGGCAGCGTCCTGTGCCCACTGATTAGGGACTAGAGGATGACCAACACTGCACTGTGCAGCAGCAGATGAGCTGTCGTCTCTGACTGTCCATCTACAAGGTGGACCAGCAAGGTAGGAGTGTCTAATAGAGTGGACAGTGAGTGGACACAGTGTCTAAACACTCCAGCAGCACTGCTGTGTCTTTGTGTAGCACATTTCTTACACAAAGGCCATTCGAACGCCCAAACGAACATACGGACATAAGACAACAGTTTAGACGAAGTACAATAGTGTGGTAATAAATGAGAACAGATGGTCTTATGATATGTAGATAGATGATGATGATGATGGTCGTTCTTGTGATGAGTCAGAGACCTGTGCATCACTTGTACATCCTCTCTCTGATTGATATCGTGTCTACTTGCATGCTCTTGGTGGGGTACATTATTTAATATTCAGCATTCACCGCCTTCCCTTTTAAACAGTGCCACAGCACCTGGTTTCAGCACTCAGCCATTCTGTTAATTGGGGCTATCAGTCTTATCTGAGGTATATCAAAGGGGAAGTAATGGCAAATTGATTTAACATATAACTCACTGCGGCTGCGGCCAGCCCATTGGAGGAAAGCCCGTTTCATTCCTCACTCTCTTCAATTTAACCCTTAGAGTCGGAGAGGTAGTTAAGCGAGGCTTACTTTTTTTTTTTTTTTCCTCTGCTCAAATGTGATTATGTAATTGCATGTTAAAGCAATGAGGAACAAGAGGCTGTACATGGCAGCGATTTTATTAGGGGGGGTTTCTGATGGCAGCCTCGCTGTAACACGTGGCCTCAGACAACATCAAATATGCTGGGCTTCATCAGCGTTGCACAAGAAAAAGCACAGGGTTGACCGACATCAGTGATGTGCCAGCTACGACCGTGCGTGAAATCCGGTCAGCACCTCATTTGCATATCATTTACATGAACCACACCCTAACCCATGCAGATGTTTCAGTTGTGATAGCAAAATGACACAGCTGAGCGGCACGTGAGCCGATAGCTGTGCTAGTAGGCAGTTTGCGGTCAAGCGCCCCCTGCTGACCGAAATTCCTAGTGTTAAACAACCAATAGAAAGGATATAACTCTATTTATAATATATTTGAATAGTATCCAAGCAACCACTGCTAGGAATGTTCATTCACTCATCTATTCATGCTACATCATGAACTTTTCAACCTCTGCTGTATATGTCTTAACATGTCAGCTCTGCTCAATCCAAATACGGTCATTGTATACATACGTTTTGCTCATCAAATAATCAATTAACAATTAGTGTTGTACGTCTCTTCTCTGTGCACTGGGTCGAATCTCACGTGGCTCCCTGCTCATGCTCACTAGTGCACAATATGTATAACGAGTAGTTCTTGGACACAAAGCTGGTTTGTGTTGAACGTGCATAGCCCACCGTTTGAGATTCAGCTTGGATCGAATGCTAAATAAAGCAGATCTGAGTAATTTAAAACATGTAAGGCGTCTGTCACTTATTTATATAGCATATTTCTAGTAAACCATATAGTGAGTACTTTAAATCAAAGCCTGTGATATTAACAGGGGTTCTCAGCATGTTAGCTAGCTGCTCAGCTTAGTTCTAGTTAAGAAACCAAGTTCTTGGCTTATAGAGAAACAGGTTCTTACCTTTCTGTGGCTCATTACAGTCAAAGGTTTATACGGATTGGTGCAGAGTTCAATTGTTGTGATGCAGTCATATATGAGCATACATCACGTATAGCTTTGAACCTCAGTTTAACATTAGGATTAGCTTTATCTGCTTTATCCTTCATTCTAAATGTCCTAATGCTGCTATTAAATGAATGCTAATAGCATTGTGAAAATGAGTCCATGCTGCCACCACAACCCAGCTTTCAATCATCGTTAGCCACATTAGCATTTCCTAACTGGAGCATTCCTTTAATGCACTTCTGGCAGTAAAGTTCGGAAGGATAAGCCAGCAAGATTATGCGAAATACTGTGGGCCACAGCCAGGAGATGATTTATGCAAGGTTTTTCGGGAACTCCCTTCAAGATGATATTCAGTGAGGGGTTTTTTTTACCCCCCGCCCTGCTTCAGAGGTTAATCTATAACACAACAACGCAGTAATCTTGTTAAATTATTTTCGGATTAAAAATATCCCACCATGCGGAGATCAAGGCTTTGAGAGGTCCCTGACTGTGAATACTTTAAGGAGTCTAATTCCTGTCAGACTGAAACTGGAACGTTCGGTGTAGACCGAGGCACTTGTTACAGATGATGCTCCTGGTGCTCATATAGTAATATGATCTCTCCATATTTTGTTTGATCAGATATGGATGGGTCTCCGGTATTCATTCTCGGGACGGTCCTCTACAAGACACTGGGACTTATGCTGCCCGCCCCAAGGTAAGATGCTTCAGAGCTGTCCTGTGTACGATTTCCGGTCAATGCCCACAAACGCACCACTTTCACCATGACTGTTGTGGACAAGCTTTACAGAACACTGTCTCTCAAATGAATGAGACACTCTCGCGCACAACACACCTAAATCTCACTGGCATGTTAAGTGTTAGTGATGGTTATTTTTCAGATGGGTGTAAGGATTTTTTAACGCGTAAAGTTTGTCGATGTAGGCTGTGAAAATGGAAACTGGCGATAATACTTTGTGAAAATTGACAGAACTTTTTTTTCCTATTCAACTTTGGCAGAAAAATTGTTTACCAAAACCTGAAACGCTGCGAACATGTAGATTGTAGAATTTTTTTTTTTTTCTCAGAAACTAGAGCACATTTACTCACAGGCACCCACTCACATGAAACCCAAACAGTGAAGTGCCACTCAGGAGGAATGCTGCCACTTTTCATCAGAAAATAAAGGGTTAGGATCGGGTTTTGTGGAAGCTGGAGGTGCGGCATGAAGTTGAAATCAGAAATGGAATTGTTGTTCTACCAGAAATACTTTGCAGTAAATGATATCACTGCATAAAGCATTTTAAACATGTGTTTGTTGGAACTGACCTGTTGAGAAACCACTTTCTTGGTGCATTTTCACTTGAAATTGAGACAGAAGGGATGCGTAACTAGTGTATCGTTGGTGATTGAACAGGCACATTTTTGTGGTTTTGTAATTTTTTGTATAATAAAGCCAGCCACGTTTTAAACATGCTTAGTTTTTATGAATAGATAGTAGAAAAAGTTCGAAATTGTAGAACAGTGCCTTAGAGATTTTGTTCCCATAGGCATTCCATATCCCATATCTCTTCGCTGCTCACAGGACACCCCTGGGTGAACAGTGTTGTTTGGTGGACTATCCTCAATCCAGCATTTACATTTCTGGCATTTAGCTGACGCTCTTACCCAGAGCGACTTACAAGGTTAATCATATTACAGGTAGACCAGTGTAGTGTTAGGAGTCTTGCCCAAGGACTCTTATTGGTGTAGCACAGCGTAGTCACCCAGACTGGGATTCGAACCCCAGTCTCCCACATGCGGTGGTGGCTCTCTGGCGGGCAGTGGTGTTATCTGCTGGGCTACACCAACCTCCAACCAGTGTCAGCAGTGACACTGAGGTGTCCAGCAGTCTGGTCCACTCACACCGGCACAACACACACCGACACAACCACCATATCAGTGTCACTGCAGTGCTGAGAATGATCCACCAGCCACATCATACCTGCTCTGTGGTGGTCCTGTGGAAGAACCATTGAAGAACAGGGTAATACAGTACACAGAGAAACAACTACAGAGTGTCCTGTATGGTCAGTGGAGCTGATAGAATGGATAATGAGTGCAGATAGAAGGAGCTGGCCAGTTGGGCTAAACTTGGATTTAAATTGTATAGTCTGTTTGAACCTTCTTGAGCTTTGATGCATAAGTGTATTAATTAGCTCTAGAGTAAGCAGCCCAAAATGCTACTGGCCCACCGGGGCTATCCTGATTACCCACTCCGGCACCGGCTACAGCAATCCTCTGGGGCTGAAACATCCTTTCTTTATCGAGGCTTGTGTAGCTTCTCATTTTAAACTATATCCACCTTTACTTGACGTTGTTGTAATGTCGTATAGGTAGCAGTGTGAAGCTATTTGGTGTGTTTCCTCGCTTGCTTTTTTCTCCAGTAGTCCTTGCAGATAACACTTTATTGATCCCAGGGGGAAATTAGAGCGTTACAGCAGCTTACATAGCGGTGAGACGCACAGTATACGTTGAAGCCACAAAAATAATAAAGCAAAAATAGATTAAATATATAAAACAAATAAAAAATAAAATATAAAGATGTCATGTTAAAGGATAGCAAGGTGTAACATGTAGACATATGGAATGAAGTAGTTACATTATGCAGTGCGGATGGAGAAGACTCCTCTTGTTGGATGTGTTTACATTATATGCAGTGTTTCATAGCGACACATCATACATATAATTAATATGGCTTACAAATAGAGCTGGGCCATATGGCGAAAATGTAATATCACAATACGACATATGCCACATTTAAAAACACTACCAGATACCATACCTACAGTGATGTGTGTTCACAATGTCACACACAGAGCCGCACCACATCCAGTTAAACAGGACTTAAGAACCCTTTGCAGTCAAACATGTGGCGCAGTATTGTTCTTTAAGTTCTGATGACACACGGAAAAGCATGTTGTGATGTAATTTATCACGATAGCGCTAAATGTTGTCATACTGCCCCGTTTTCAAACTGAATTATCATTTCTGATGTGTTATTAGGCATGGATTTATTCACACCATGCCAAGAAGTAATCTACTCAGCAGTGCTGTCATCAGACACTGTGGGATATCTGCATGTGTTACCGTAAGCACTAATGTCACTGCATCATATTTTACAGAAAATGTAAATGTCATTGTGCGTAGCGCGGCGGCACCTGTCCTGATAACGAATTACGGCCTGCTTTTAGGTCCCACAGAGAATTGGGGAGAGATGTCTGATGAAGCCTGCCTGTAGATGAATTGGATGAATAGTGTTGCCTATCAGGTTATGATCAGAAAGTGAGGAAAATCAATACACAGTCATTATGTGTTAACAAAGCCCATCCCTTCACCATTATTAATGGGCCCACAGCCTCCAACTGGTAGTATTGAACACCGCGCCAAAGTCCCTTTGTGGTCTGAGATGAAGCTGCTCCCTGATGAATCATGTTAAGATGACCCATTCGCACATCTGATCATCATTGGAGATCAACAGAGGAATGTTTAGTGTTAGTGACGCATGGTGAATGCAATAGCGGTTGGTCTAGCTCAGGAAGCCACTGGAGTTCGAATCCTGGTCTGGGTGACTAGGCTGTGCTACACCAATAGGACTCCTTGGGCAAGACTCCTAACACTACATTGGCCTACCTGTAATACACTTAACCTTGTAAGTCGCTCTGGATAAGCGTAGATGTAAATGAATGACCTTTGTAGAAAGGATTTGTGTATGTTTTTTTTATTTTTTGGGCGTCTGACTGTCTGATGTCGTTAGGGTTGTTGTAACTTGGTTGTTTGTCCATGAAGATCTTTATCTGAGGAAAACCACAAAGTTTCACTGGATGCTTAGCCACTGGGTAGCCTCATCATAACCTCACATAGCTGGGTTCCACCAACATGGTGCTGGAGTCAAAATCTGAAACCGTGGATGCTGTAACCCGAGGGGCAAAAGGCCTTGCCGTTACCATGAAGGTTATGGACGCCACTGTTTTCTAAGAAACAGGAGAAAACGAGTGAGAACAAAAAAAGCAGCAGTAAAATGGCCGCTTCAGTGGTCTGCTGTAGAAAGCCTGTTGTTTTCATGTTTCGCCCGCGGACTTACGCTTCCAGACTATGGACCATCCAAAAATAAATAATCGCTCGACTCTTAAACCAATTTTTGCAACTGTAGGGGGAGCTCTAGCAAAAAAGGGCCACATAATGCAGCTTTAATGTAAATTACTGTTTACTGTGCAGATGTAAAAGCACTTTTTATATTTGCTCCTGGATGTGACAGCAATATGTGCTCAACATGCATCTGAAATTAGCGTTCTGTGGCCGAGATGAAGCAGTGCTAATATCTGAAAAAGTTAATTCCCATCCAAACGTTCTACAGGGGTCTAATTTTACCATAGATGAATAATAGAACAGACTGCATACACATGTTGCTGCTGCATCACGGCTTGTTTTGCAGTCATGTGTAAAAGTTTAAACACCCCTGTTTAAATGTGAAAGTTTATACCTAACTTAAATATGAAAAAAATAATGATGGTGCTACGACTGAAAGATACATCCTTTCTGTATCAGTAGCGGTTTGTGCAACTTAAGGGTTCAGTATCCAAAGCTAAATGTAAACAGGCTGCATTATCAAAAATAATTTTGTGATCTGCATGTAGATCAGTTAGAACGATTAGATCCAACCAGGCCTCCATGTATAGGGGCATCCCAGCTACAACTTACTGGCAGTTTGGCACACTACACTCAGACCTGAAGCCAGAAAAGGGGTAGATGTTCTTCTTGGCCAAAAAAAAAAAAAAAGGCAGGCTTGAACATTAATTTGAATTAATGTTTAATTAATTAGGTCTTAATAAAATATTTTCTCTGAAGCGTTCAGCCTTTAGTTCTGCATTTAGTCCACATTTTTACTAAAAATTAATTATATAAAATTGTACAGGCCGCAATTTTGTTAAATTGTTAAATTCAGTAAATAAACAGCAATTGTGTGTTTAGTTGTGCAGGCACGTGTTCTCTGTAGAGAGAATGTGTAACAACTTCAGACTTAGAACATCAACACAAACGTATAATTCGACCGGGGGTGCCCAAACTTTCGTATACGACTGTACATCTGATTCCGAGAGCTGAATCGATGTTGTTGTGTTGATATATTCCTTCAGAAAGTGTCTCTGGCTCTGTGAAATCTCCTAATAGCATGCTTTTCAGACCCTAATGAAAAGTTATGTCTGGTTTTAAATGGCTTGTCTGGTTTTAAATTGTGCAAAACAGGCTGCAGTAAGGTGCTCGAACTGTAGCACATTAGTGGAATATGTTATCAGGCGCAAATCCAACATCCCCACCTGCTTTCGCACAATCCTCCTGCTGATTCAGGCTTGTGCACCAGTTTCAGATTGTTTTTAATTGAAGGGTCATGAGTTCTCTTACCTGCTACAAACTGATTTCATCACGCCGTACTCTTTGAAAACGGTTCACTGGGAAGTTCACACAATGCAAACACACAGGCCTCGTCGTTCCAAGCTTTTCCTGCCCATAGTCATGTGGACGATTATCCTCCGTTTGTGTTTTTTCAGTATTTGCATTGTGTCTTTTATTGGATCTCAACTTTGTGGTTGTGCTCATCTTTCCTATCGTCGTACATCAGAGCCAAAGCCATACATTTAAGATTCTGAATGCCTCAAAAAGGTATTAGATCGTGCCAGAGAATATGCAGTGCTATAAAAAGTACTTGACTATACCGAATGCCAGCTGAATTAGAATGGTCTTGGGGAAAGATCGGTGCGGTTATACTTGTCAGTCATTTTTAATCTAAACTTCTCATTTCTGACAGATCCAGGGCATGAGAGGAATCCAGGGATTTAGTTTAGCCCCGCTTCACTATCATCCACTGTACAAAAGAGAAATATAATGGCAATGAAAGCGCTTTCAAGCTGAAGGCATTGTCAGGAAGTGCTGATGGGAAATGGCCAAACTTTTGTACACTTCTACACATTCGTCCACTTATCTAGACTGTTAATTGGTGGGCCTAAGAGCAGTGCTCACTGCTTCGTCTACATCTTTTTCCCATGTGGTAATTAAGGCACAACTGGTGCTTAGGGTTAATTGGAAGCCTTTAAAAATAATTTAATAATAAGTTTAGGATACTGAGGAGCAGAACCCTGGTGTTCTTTCCTAACAGTCCTGTCCTTGTATGATCCGACTGCTTAGCGGAGCAATTTGTAAGAGGATGCAACCTGTCGAATTCATACTTCAAACAAACAGGGGGCAGCATATCACCAGGGAGTTGTGGTGTGCAGCCTCTAGTAAGAAACAAGGAAATGCACAGTGCCTCCTCCTCCCTCATCACTCCTTACCAGTCTAGAGGAAACGGGTTCAGCATCAAACGTTCCTCCCTTTCCTCTCCAAGAGCGCCGCCAGCGGTGGAAGCAGCACCAGTGTTAACTCTTCTTCTGCTTCTGTTAATATCACTTCTTTTTATGTTCGCTGCTGAACATGGTTTCTTGCTGAGAGCAGGCAGAGATAGACTGCTACCAAGATCTTCTTTAACATCAAAAGCACCTTCACCATGACTGATGAGTGGGGCAGCAGAGCTACTTCTTCATCCTTTCATGTTGGACTGATTCCTCTCCTACAGCACTACAGTGACTCACTACCGCCTCTTCAGGTACTAAATGGGACCACAAGCCAGGATGGATCAGGACTAGCTGGCTAGCATGCTAACTTTTTGTAGATATCTCTTTAACATTGTACATAGACCTCTTTGACATCATCAAACTGTTTCTTTGTATTTCTTCACATTCCCTTGATGAATGTGGTTTGAATTCACATTCCCATTTTTAGTTTATTTTTGAATGTTTTCAACCAAAAAATTTTAAAATCTTGCATCTTTTAATTCCAGGCATGGATAGAAAAAGCATCCATTGGCTAGACTGGACAACCTTCAAAGACACTGCCAAAAAGAAGATAAACTGTAGTGCATAACTCAGATTACAGATATGTAATTATTAATGTTATTAATACAAGTGTGAAAGATCACACGGTATAGATCAGGTATATTTTAACTGAGCTGTTACCAAATTCATTGCTGTTTTCTTGGGCTGGGTTTCCCAAAAGTATCTTGGCACAAAGATGATTCTTAAATAGTAGCACAAACATTTACAGCGTACAACTGAATCATAAAACCAGGAGGCTTTTGGGAAAACGCAGTCCTGTTTGGTGTCAGCTACAACAAAATAGTCCAGCTTGGTACTGCCGTTTTCTGCCATTTTCATATTTGCCAGGTAGCAAATATGAACCTAGACCAAATTCTTTAGGTTCAGTTAAAGCTTGTCCAACTTTGTAGTTGAATGAATAGGAGTGAATTTAAGGTGGAATGGGATTTAAGGTGGCATTAGTGAATTTAAGTTGGCAATGAATTTAAGGTGGAAGTGAAGTTAAGGTGATAGGAGTGAATTTAACGTAGCAGGGAATTTAAGGTGAAAGTGAAGTTAAGGTGGTAGTTCAGGTGGTAGGAGTGAATTTAAGGTGGAAAAGAAATTAAAGTGGCAGTTAATTTAAGGTATTTCAGCTTTTAAGGTAGTTCAACGTTTCAACGTAATAAACGTAAGACTTTTACAAGTTCATCCACAAACTTTCTCTTTCTAGTTTCTATTCTATTTATTTATTTAAGACTTTTTGTGTAATTTTTGGAATCTTTACTGAAGTGCCATTTGAACAAGGACTTAAATAAACGGCTGAATAGTTGAGTGCTGAATCAATGCTGTCTTTTAATACTGATGTGGTCAGTAATAAGCATGCTGGGTCCAGAATCTTGACTGCTGCTGCTGTCTAAATTGGATATCATTTTTGGTGCGTGATTGTTCTAGTCAGTAAGAACACTTCTAACCTGACACTCATTTCTGGATTAAGTCACGTCCACTTCTGGTTTGAGAGTTAATAGAGGGTAGCGAAATAAGGGTCCTAAGGTTCGGTATTAAGGAAATGAAGCCCTGTCCCTGTCACAGTGCCTACTTTTTCTTTTAGGGTTACTGGCTATATTCCCACATTCCAGCCAGGGCGTGAAAAGATGAAAAGTTGAAAGTGGAAACGGTTATGACTTCGATATTTTTCTCATTTATCAAAACGAAAAACTTTCATTTATCACCACTGAACCCAGACCTTGTTGTTTTAAAACCCCAACGACAAATCCATCCACAAAAGCATATCCATTCTGCTTTGAAGCATTACTCCTGCATTTGTTTCAGCACCGCGTATGTGACCCCACAGTAAGAAGACTAAAACCGAAGGAAGAGGTGCCACTCGAGGTTAGCGGGGGGATTTCTCTTGGTGGGCAGACGGATTGCACAGGGCTCGGAAGGCAAAAGCACGGCGGTGAAAGATCTCTAGCAGATACGACCTCTTCGGCAGCATCTCCAGTGATTCATTCAACAGCGCGTCATACGTCCGCTTTCAATCTTGGTGTCTCCTTGTAAATGGACCATGAAATCATGCCCTAAGTTGGCCTCGTAGACAGATGTTACTCGGGAGAATTGAGTCTGGTTCCGTTTGTCCGTGTGTGTGTGTGAGAGAGTCGGAGAGGTTTGCGTCAGACATGGAAATCGTTTCATATCCAGCGTATACAGTACAGCACAATAAAAATAGCTCTTCTTCGACAGAACACATCGCCCAAAAATTCATCTGAAGCCGCATCAACGGAAGGCAGGAGATGAAATTTCTTTTGGTGGGAAAATAAGGACAGAAGGACCTGTATGTGTGGGCTACACTGCTGAATCTGACCCAACTGCTGCAGTGCTGCAGAGATGTGTCATTGTATTCTGCCTTTTAAAACAGAAATGCTCTTCTCCCACTCTCGGCAGCACTTCGTCTGAAGGGCTGGCCATATATCGTTACTGACCCAAGTGAAATAATCTCAGAACGCCTTTCATTGTCATGGCGATTCTAACCTTTGTAAATGTATACTCTCAAAAACAAAGGTGCCAACAAGGAGCTCATGCCATAGAAGAACCTTTACAGCTTTTGGTTCCCTTAAGGAACCTTTAAGTCAAAAGTAAAAATAAATAAATAAATAAATAAATTAAAAAAAAATAAATTGTAAAGAACTGGCATATAATGTAGGGGTTGTTTACCTTGGCTGTATAAAGATGGTTCTTACTTGGTTATCTGAATAACCATGCCTAAAAAGGTTCTTAAAGGAACCAGAATTCCATCCCATTGTTCGAAAACCCCTATGTGCAGGCCCAGGACCATTTACCAAGCTTTATTTTTAGAGTGTAACAAAAAACAAAAACAAACATGCAATTTAAGGTAGTACTGAATTTAGAGAAAAAATAAAAATAACCTTTAAACCATTGTTGAAGGTGAGATGTGTAAGTTTAGAATATTTTTATGTTTATTAAAAAAACAAAAAATGCGTAGAAAACACTAAATGGTTACACTAACCTAAACAGGGGCCCCATTTTGTATTTTTGAGCTTGTCTACGCATGCCCTACCTTTATTAGAAGGGTCTTTATACTGTGTTTGAACTATTTTTTATCTGTATTTATTACCATTCCTAAATAGGTTCTTAAAGGATCTCTTGACTACGCATTAGCTTACTTTATGTCTTTATACTTGTTTAAGGATGTGTTTATGGGTCAAAGGATCTCAATGTTTAAGGAACACCTAGATGGTGGGGTTTTTGTTTTCTGAAGTTATTACTGCACTTACCACAAAGAAGAACCGATACCACTTTTGGTTCTACCAGGAATTTTCCCCCATTGTTGAAAATGAGATATGTGATGTGTGATCGGTCACATCGTGTAAGACTTTATCTTGTTTTAAATTTTGCTTTACACTGCCACACCTCACTTTCAACAGCGTGAACCATCTACAGAAAAATTTAAACAACCTTCATAATGAAACGATTCATGAGCACTTTAACTTTTACATGCGGAGTCTTTTAAAAGGGTGTTTCCAAATCTTCTCTAAACTGATTCTCAAAAAAGAAAGAGAAAGATGGAAAAGGTTCTTTAGGGAACTAAAGTTCTTCCATCTTCTGGTCCACGCACTTAGCCTCGTGAAGACTTTCATTGGAATATTCTTTTAACATCTTGAGGCAGATGCTTGATTAGCTTCGTCACGCATCTGTGAGCACCTCCTTTGTCTCCTAAAGCTGGTGGTCATTTGAGGTGTGGATCTGAAACTTGTACTCTCACTCTAATTTAAATGTACTGTCACAGTCGGGTTGTTCGAGTGACCTTTAATGTAAGTCTTTAGTTTGAGTACAGCGGCTCTAACGTCTGGTGAACCTTTTCAGTATTCAGCTAAATCGCATTAACTCCGAAACATGACGTACACCACACACCCTGATGCTGTTCGAGTTCTTCCGCCTGGCCACCGCAGAGCCTGGTCTCTAAGCTCTGGCATGATTAACCCTGGCCAACTCTCATAGCATGTCATATAACGTTAGCCTGATTTTGTTTTAGTACTGCTAAATGTTTAACTACATGGTATTTTAAGGATTCCTCAGTGAAAGATGTTCTTAAATGTTTCAAGGTTCAGTTAAGAATTCAGTTTGATGTGTTCCATCTAACGTAAGTACTTGGATTGGGCACAGCTGAGCAATCCCAAAATGTAGCACTTGAATGCAATTGAAGGGTCTTAAATACTAAAACTTTAACAGAGATGACTTCTCTAAAACTCGAGAACTTGAGCACAGTAATCATAAACTCTAGAACACAGTTACTTAACCAATATCAGAATCATAACGTTAGCAAGTGAAGCCACTCTAAAACTTGAGAACTTGAGCACAAGAATCTTTAGAACTCTAGAACACAGTAAAGCAATGTCAAAACCAGAACCACAACTGAGCACAGTTGATTGATCTTAAACTCTAGAACTTAAGCACAGGTAACCGATATCATCATTGAGATCTAGGCACCGTATACTTAAACTGTAGAACTTGGGCAAAGATAATCAATATCAAAACCAGAACTTGAGCACAAATTATTCGTTTTTAACTCTAGAACTTAAGCGCTCTTAACCAGTATCAAAACCAGAACTTGTTATGGCTAAGTGTCAGTTATTCAAACTTAGACAGGAACTAAGGCGAGAGAGAGAGAGAGAGAGAGAGAGAGAGAGAGAGAGAGAGAGAGAGAGAGAGAGAGAGAGAGAGAGAGAGAGAGAGAGAGAGAGAGAGAGAGAGAGAGAGAGAGAGAGAGAGAGAGAGAGAGAGAGAGAGGCAGGCATTAGTGGGCAGGTCACACCCTACTTCTATTCAATCACGTCTAGCAATGAAATGAAACACTAAGAGACGCTCACCTGACCCCATCTTTTTCTGTAACACTGCAACTAACGGTCGCACTGATTTGTTGCATCTGTATATACAGTAGTAAGCTGTAAAATCATAGCCTAAAAATGATGATTAATAATTATGATTTTTAGAGAATATTGGATTTTTAGGTGAGTAAAATTTAAGAACCTTCTCATGAACTTCTTCCATCACAAAGAAAGCTTTCAGAAATCCAGCCTCAGATTGAGATCCAGCATTCGAACAAGACCAACCATTGAGTTCACCAGCTTGTCTCTTGTCTCAAGATTGGGATGGGTCGACGGGGGAACTTCAAACCAAGATACCCTGGCAAATTCTGTGTTTGCCTGATGTAACCACCCCTATTCTGTCTGACAGGAACAACACAGCTGTGAACTCCAAAGTGATTGCCGTGACAGTGAGACCAGAGCCAAGAGTAACTGAAGCTCAGATGGAGATCGAGCTCGCTCACCTTGCCAATGTAAGTAGTTCCCCTGGGCTTAAATCGAAACTTCACCAGCACTGTAAGCCACACCTTCACCTCCAAAATAGGAAGGAGCCGTCGTCTCATTTATGTCGTTCTTGCTGAGTTGTTTGGCAGCAGCGGCTTGCCTTGACACCAGCAAATGTGCTGGGCCCGTGACGCTGGGATTTTATGATGCCATGCATGACAGTAAAGCAGGTCTAAAAGAAGAAAGAACAGTGAGTCAACCCGAATGACAAATGGTGGCTCGCCTTGCCAAATCCTAAAAATACGCCCATCCGTTTGTACTGGTTTTTATGAGCCCGTTAAGACGCGAAAGCAAATGCGCAGTGATTAACCCAAAAGGGAATCCTTTTATAGATCACACGCATAGTATTTATCCCCCTTTTCTTTATAAACGAGATTATCTACTCCCCCAATCGACTCGTCCGATAGCTCCCCTCTTGTAAATGACGTAAAAAGCAATCAAACCTTCATAGTTTAGAAAGCAGTGCCATTTAGCAAATTGGCCTTTTAAGCAGCAAGCTACAAAGGGATGGATTAGGATACAGTTCAAGGGAATTTCAAAGGAGATCCGGGAGTGGATTTATCCCCTACTCCCCCCGACTTGGAGAATCACTTTGGTCAACAGAGAGGGCTCTCCACAATGGCAGCGCCATAAGTTTCAAGCGCCTTAATCAACAAACAAAAGGAAGTAATTGGTTCGATAATTAATTTGCCACCGCCTGCGGTTGCTCCTCGCCGTAAAGTGTCAGGAGAGCAGCCGGGGGTGTGGTCAAACAATTACGCCGACAGCTCTCTTTACAAACCCGGTCTTTTCCGCTTATCTCCCAGATAAAAGGGCCAGCGTGTGTGGCGAGATACAAGCCGCCAGAATGCCAGACATTTGAAATTAGCATTGTTCAACTTATAATGCTGCCTAGTAGGCGTTTAATCTCCCTGTTGCCGGGTCCTACAGAGGCCTCGTTTTGAGAATACAACTACACGATTCTGGAACTTAATGATGAAATAATGATGAAAGTCTACTAAAGTCTAATGAAGGCCATAATAAAAAACCTAATGCTCTTTCTTTTTTTCTTTTTTTTTGCCTTGCAGGGTACGATGAACCCATTTTGTGTACTCTGGGACAGCTCCATCATGTAAGTGAGCTTTCATTCGTCTCATTTTCCACGTATGCATGGATGCTGTTTATATAAAACCATGGCGATGTGGTCGTTAGCCCCATGTGACTTGCAGCTATTTTGACAGCATACAAATGACACATATATGAAATCTTCTGAAGCATTGTATCCATGGAAACTTACAGCCACCACCTGAGAGACGGCACACAACCCCAGCAGCGGGTGGGATTGTTATTTTAAGCCAATACCCTGAAATGAGAAGTGTTTCAGCTTGCCACCTAATAAATTAGCGCATTTCATCAAGTGCTCTCTATTCTTATACTTTCTTTTTACGGCATGTACGCAACAGCAGAAGCAGCACATCCGATCAATAAACTAATCAGTCTCTTTACCTAGATCCTACCAAAGCCAGTGACGATATATTTTTGAAATTATGCTGAAAAAACCAAGGTCTTCAATTGCCCTGATTTAAAGCTACTGTGCAAAAGTCAGAGACCGGGAGTTTAATCATGAACTGATTAAAAGCTGCTGTGAAAACAGGCTCCTAGCAACCACCTGGAAGTCCTGTTGGACCCACCGACACTGCCTCCATCAGATAAACAGAGAGAAGAGAGCAAGAGAAGAGCTTGTGCTTCAGGTCTGAGTCATCCACAGGTGTTTCTGTCCATCCGTCTTCAATCAATCAATCAATCAACATTTATTTTTATAGCACTTTTTACAACAGATGTATCACAAAGCAGCTTTACAAAGAATCTTTACAAAGAATCTGGTGTTCGAGCCCCCAACGAGCAAGCCGAGGGCGACAGTGGCAAGGAAAAACTCCCTTAGTTAGGAAGGAAGAAACCTCAAGAGGAACCAAGACTCAAAGGGGGAACCCATCCTCCTCGGGTCAACACCAGATACAAGACAGCACTAGAAAGCAGAGTGTAGTGTCTGATTAGTCTGTAATGATGTTGGTGGTTCCTAAGATGGGTCAGCAGGCGCAGGCCAAGCTTCCACAGTGCAGGACAGCCAGGAGCTCCATGGTGGTAAAGGCTCCCAGTGGCTCCCAGGCAGAGCAGATGTAGCAACAGCATCAGGCCACACAGGACGGGCAGCAGTTCAGCTCAGACAAAGAGAACAGACAGACTGTTAGCTCTGACAGACCTGAACACACTATACGATGTTAACAGAGTACAGCAGTGACTCCGGCAGGCCTGGCTATTACAGCATAACTAAAAAGGGAGAGCCAGAAGGTCACACAGACACGAGTGTCTTCCACTGTGAGAACACCTCAACGCTATGGAGGTCTGAAAGTTGAGAGGTGTAGCTGTTCAAGAAGCTCCTCAGTGAGAAAAGCAGACATGCACCAACAATAAAGCTGCTGGGGTTCTCTGAACAATGGACTGACCGCCGCAGAGTCCAGACCTCAACACCATGTGGATGGATGTGTTTGGGGTTACTTGAAAAAACGCTAAACCAGCTTCTAAGACTCAACTTTGGAGGCTGTGGGACTGAAAGTGAGTCTCCTGAAAAGAATGGAAGCTGTAATGAAGGTAAAGAGTAGACACTGAAACATGTGGCCCTATAATTAGTTACTGAGTTGGCTGACACTACAAAGGAACGGCTATATGGCTGTTTTTACCGGGTACTGAATAAATGAAGGGTGGTCTCTGACTTTAGCACAGTAATATACTACATTTGTGTCTTTCAGCTTGTGGTCTGTTGGCAGTAATTGTGTTGGTCTAATACACATATTAATGTGGAACTTCAGCTACTCTTCCCATGCTGATCTGGGTTCAGCTCCCATTTAATGCTTGTCTAAGGTCCAGGAAGCCAGTATAAGCAGCCCTGTTGGTTCTAGAGCACCATAAAAGGGCAACCTCCTTTAACCTGGCCCTCTATGCGGGCGGTTGAGGATAATTGCTGCAGCTCACAGAGGAGTGAGAAAAGTCCACAAGAGTGAAATTCAGATGAAAGGGGACAAATCCCTGAACAGCAAGAGGCAACAGAGCCAGCCGAGACTGAATTATTTCCCCTGCTTCAGAAAACGAGTGGAGGGGAACGCATTATAGAGGTGTATATAGTAATATTTGGTGGCTGTTCGTGTCCAGGCCAAGCTGAAGTCGGGCGAATGCAAAGAAAGGAGCGTTTCTGAGGAGCCGAACACGAGTCAGGTCTTTTCATAAGCAGTCTATCGTGTACATAATGTACAGCTGAATGCGTTGTTCCTTCCGTTTGGTGTGGAAAGGAAGTAAATGAGGTAATTTACTTCTGTCAAATCATGTTCTTCTTCTTCCACATGTGAGTTATTAAAGGGATGAATGAATAAGTGACACTAATCATATTCCTTCGCCTTAACGAGAGACTTTTCCCAGCGAGGCAGGCATGCTCAGGTTTTATAATGACGCATTCGTAACATCAAAGATGCAGTGCAAGAGATAACAAGAACCAATCTCAGCGGTGTCACTTTGTGTCAGGCGCAGATAGTCGGTGGTCCTCTCCGTGGACTCTTTTATTCCCTGCTTCGTTCAGGCTTGGCTCTAACTTGCTCATTGTTCCCCAACCTGCAATTAATGGCGCACGCCGGTCCTGCGGCCTGATCTGGTATCGACAGGCTCAGTGGTAGACATGTTCTCTGGAGATATGCGTCAGGTTTGGGCCAGTAAGTCGGAGCTCTGGAGGCGAGCCACCTGTGATGCTAGAAATATTTTCAGCTCCATGGACACGTGCACTGAGAGATGTATCATTTCTTTTTAACCCTCAGCAGTCAGTTTTATACTATACAGAGGAAATAATGGTGGACTGCCATAGATATGAAAAAAACTCAGTCACGAAAAGGAGGAAGAAAACCGGTTGCTGCTAGCCATCCTATGACCTTGAAGCTTTTCTTCATTCTGTCATTTGATTGCAACAGTTATTAACAAATACACCGATGTGCCAAAACATTCGTGGGCTGGAGGTTAGGGAACCAGCCTTGTGACCAGAGGGTCGCCTGTTTGATGGTGGTAGCTGTAGCTCAGCAGATAAGACCACTACGCGCCAGGGAGTCGCCACCACATGTGGGAGACTGGGGTTCGAATCCCGGTCTGGGTGACTATGCTGTGCTACACCAATACGAGTCCTTGGGCAAGACTCCTAACACTACACTGGCCCACCTGTAAAACGATTAACTCTGTACATCGCTCTGGAGCGTCAGGTGAACGTAGAAATGTAGTTTATATGCTGTTGGTGCTCCGTGCACCATCAAATCAGCTCTTACCCACTAAAGTATGGACTCTGGAGGTGCTCTTCGGTATCTGGCACCAGCACATTGACAGCAGACCCTGTAAGAGGTGGAGCTATCGCAATTCAGAATTGTTCCAGCACATCCCACCGATGCCGGATCGAATTGGCGCTTGTGAACGTTCCGTTACCAACTCCTGAGCAGTGTATTATCAGGAAACACCGTCGCCATGAGGGAGTGTACCTGGCCTATATGTTGTTTAAGTAGGTGGCATGTGTCAAATTGACACCCATATAAAACCCTGTCCACAGCGTCACACTCTCTCCACCGGCTTCTCTTCTTCCCACAGTGTAGCATGACGCCAACCCTTCCCCAGGAAAACAGCACACACGTACCTAGCCGTCCGTGTAATGCTAATGAAAATGGGAGTCGTTGGACCTTCTATCGCTCACATTCGGATGTTTGTATGGCCATTATAGACACTTTTGATGCTAGAC
Source organism: Prochilodus magdalenae (assembly GCA_024036415.1). Taxonomy (NCBI): domain Eukaryota; kingdom Metazoa; phylum Chordata; class Actinopteri; order Characiformes; family Prochilodontidae; genus Prochilodus; species Prochilodus magdalenae. The sequence goes on from JAMWET010004718.1 coordinate 289,918, forward strand.
AGGGGTCAGCATGGGCACTCTGACAGTGCCTACGCAGCCTCATACATAGCAGGCTAATAATGTTTTGGCTCATTGGTGTATGTTACCCTGTATGTTGCACTCTGACAGTGACTCCATTAGTAAGGAGCCCTGTCATAGAGCTGCTGCTGTTTTACATTGTGTTAGCAGTCAGTGACGCATGTAGCACGTCCACAGAGATGCATGTTTTCTATATAATTGACCACATTTATTGTAAATCAAAAGGTAAACATGAAAAACGAGTATCACTACTTTACTTTGAATGATACAATACGTAAACATACAGTCACATACAATGTGGGCTTGGTGTGAGATGGTTCAGGTGTTCTTTATAGTAGTGCTGGTGGACCAGTGAACCTACACTTGATTTCTGAATGAGACTGCTCTGGTTCGTCACCAACGTTGTGAGGAAGTCTGGTGAGTTTTTCTAGACTGGGTCATTACACATCCAAGAATCTTGGTGATTGAACTATACAGACAGTCTCCTATTAATGTAACACGCATAACTGGTATTTCAGTTAAAGGAAAATAAGGCTCTGAGGGAAAATAAGGGCATGTGCTGGTAATTATACGTATATTCTGTGATGCATTAAGGCAGTTTATTACATGTACATTAGATTTGCATTCCTTTTTTTTTGTTCCGATGTCAGTAAAGGACAAAAACATGCCAACAAAGTAAAGAACACAGTTTAATTCCTACTGGCAGTGCAAACTACACGTAGCTTCTATTGTATTGTAAGCAAAGCTAAAGACAGATCATCGTAGAAAGGCGAATTCCATCTTCTATTAAATGACATAATGCAAAAGATCTGATCTGTTTGTCACCTCTATATTAGCACTATCATTTCTACTCGCGTCTCTTTGCCGTGTCGTCTATAAACAAGCGCGTGGAAATGTAGATGGGGAATGAGTTTCTATATCAAGATCTACTATGCTGCTTTCGATTTCATTTTCTGTATGAATTCTCCCCCTCCTCTGCCTCACTTCATAAATTGAATATGGCTTCTATTTAATCTTAATAACTCCCAAATATGAAAATTGCACTGTGCTTCTGTGGCGCTACAAGCAAAGCAAGAGCCTGAGCTCTCTCCGCACTCCGATAGATAAGAAAATAGAGAAAGCACATTTGCCAAATTCAATTTTCATTGAATCGGGGCCACACGAGTCGAATTTCAACTACTGGAATGGATTTGAGCCCAGCGGTATTATAAAAGCTGACTCGAGAGAGAGAGAGAAAGAGACAGAGACTATGCGGAGAGGCCTGACCGTATTAACGGAGTCCATATTTGCCGTCTAACCAACAAAAAAAAAAAGGAAAGGCAGCACTGTGCTGCCGTCACTGGCTCCAAATAACGTGGATTTCATGTGTATTCATGATCTTCTGTTTGCTGTTTAGTTCTCTAATCTGCTTGCCTCATTATTTATGTGTACACATGTTCAGTAATTAATTTGTTCGCTAACGTATTTACTCGGCGCATGGAAAAAATAAATTGGCCCGGGCAAGCAAACAGTGGCAAAACATGACTGCACAACCCATTTCTTTCTACCCTGCTCCGTCTGTCGTGATCGTGCATACCTTGAAAAGTTCTATCAGTTAAAGCTCAGACGGACAGGGTAGCTGCTGATGTTGAACATTTCTTATTAGGAACAAGGAATACAGCCAGACCTGCCATGCACTGCGGAGAGTTCACTCTTAAAAATGAAGGCGGGATGCCGTAGAAGGCTTTGGGGTCCCTTAAAAACGTCTGTGTGTGAAGAATGTAAAAATTCTACACCAATTAGTGTTTCCAGTAGTTTTATCTAGAACTGTCACAGCCTATACCATTATGTAGCCTCAGAACTGTAGAGATACGAGGAAGTTTTTCTGTACTGAGAGCAGATGCACTGCAAAATGTGCCTTAATGCCGCAGTAATATGAGCCCAAGTCTGATATAAACGGTGAATTTACTAGTCGGGTATAGGGCTACTCGCTCGTGAGGGTTGCTAAACAGTGGAGCCACCAACAGTCTCAGAGCCAAGAAGAAAAGGAAGGTTCAGTGATGACGAAGTTGAAGTGTTTATAAATTAAATCCATCAAAAAATTCTACAGGGCTGTAAAAGAGAATTGGCACAAATGTAATGACTTTTAAGACCTTTTAATCCCTCAAACAATAATACAAACAAGTACAAGCTAGCTTTTCCAGGCCTACTGTAGTTTATATATATATATATATATATATATGTATATGTATGTATGTATGTATGTATGTGTGTATATATATATATATATATATATGTATGTATATATATGTATATATATATGTATGTATATATATATAGTAATATATATATATATATGTGATTGGTATATGTGTATGTGTGTCTGTGTATTGTTCTCTCCAATATCTAATATATTATAAGCTCACTGGGCCTTGGTTCTATGTATGTAGTGGGCATTGTCTATCTATATATATATAGAATAGTGTATTCTGATATCCTATATATAACCTTCTTATACCCGCTGTGTAGGGAAAGTATTATCCAGTGAAACACTAAGCAGATTTATAAGTCGCTATTCTGGATATCCAGTGAAAACACTAAGTCGACTTATCTGCCTCTAAAATGCCTTAAATGTAAATGTCCCAATGTTTTGTGACACAGTTCAGATCATACCTCATACTGTGGCTGGCTGAAACCATCCAACGATTCGTATTTGACATCTTAAAACCACTTCTCGTTGAATGTGTGTTTACATTGTACATGGTTAACCTTGTACTGCCGAAATGCGATTCGGCACAGTACTCCTGCCGACCACCAGTTAAAACTTTACTGGGCCAAAACCGTATGTTAACTGTGTCCAGAAGTGCTGTGGGCTTCTTTGGGACCCCTGTCCTCAACGAGTCCACTGACTGGTGGACTTACTAGCCAACTAGTCTATACAACTAACCCCTAGTTCAGGACTTCACCTAGCTTCTAGATGCCTTTGTTGACACAAGTCTCCCAACATTACAACTTGCTGCCAGAGATGAATCTGGACAAAAGTGCCCATACAATGTCCAAAATATGAGGAAATCATACAGAATATATGTAATCAGCTGCACTTTCAGTAGCTCCACCCATTTTTGCATGATCCTTCCATATTTTCCAAAGACCTTACCCAAATGCATATAATCATGAGGAGGAGTACATTTAGACTTGTGCACTAGTTATATAATATGATAGATGAAATAAAATATATATATATATATATATATATATATATATATATATATATATATATATATATATATATATATATATATATATATATAATATAATAAATAATATCCAAATATTTTTTGTCTGAGAGGCACAAAAAAGGCTTAGTACATCGGTCCCATAATATTTCTTCCTATGCATGCTGGAAACAAATGGCAAACATTTTGAAGTACATAAAGATGCCCTAGGAACATCTTTAGAAATGAAATACACTACTCACTCACCATTATGTCAAGCCAAGTGGGCCACCTCTAGTATGTGATGGAACGAATGCAATCTCGGTAGATAAAAGCACCTCATTGGAGGCTATTTGTTTCCACTGAGACCTGATGGATGATCACCGTGGCACTGAGGCATTGATCAGCTGTTACTATTCCGTCCCGTCATCAGTTCTAGGCCAGGCAAGTGAATTATTCAAAAGCATACCGATAGGAAAGAAAGTACTAGTGCGCGATTTTAACGTATTATAGATGGGCCTCTCGGTGTCCAGCAAAATCAGGTTATGGAGTTATGCTGCTACAGAAAAAATTAATCCCATGAACACTGTAGACGGTAGAAGTCAATGAGCTCCATATTTCCTGGTCACAATTAGTGATTTTTCTGATGTCGAGATTAGTTTGAACTTTAAAGCCAACCAAGGAACTTTACATAGACTTCTACTCCGGATCTTCTGGTACTAAAATCACGTCTCGGTGATCAGCCTCAAGTCGATCAACAGTCCATTAAGCATGTACCTGCATTTAGCAACGAGTTGGTTAACTGTGGGCCTGAGTAGAGCTGCTGGTCAGTTAAGGGCAAATGAAGTCAAGTCACCATTTAGTTAAGTCCTAGTTCAAGCTGAGTCACGGGTCAGTCAGACATGAGTCAGAATGGAGTTGAGTCATTAGCCAATTATGTGCTAATCCAAGTTGAGTTGGGAGTCAGTTGAGCACAAGCACCAGTCAAGTCATAGGTCAGATTGTAAAGAGAACCTGTAGAGAAACAGTGCTGTGTTCTGATCCGCTTCCCTTGGATACCTCATCCCCTCTGGGAGACGTGATTGGTTAGCCTCATCCTGTACCTGATTTCCCTCCTCATGCTATCATGTAAGGAGAGCGGTGAGGCACCGTCTTGACACTTACGTACAGTAATGCATCCACACAAAGAGCAGCTAAGCTGGTGAATTTGCACTTTTCTTTTTAAAGATCTCTCCGTTTTCACTGTTCTCTGTCTCAAAGTGCGATGATTGACAGCCAGTTCATCTACTCCATATCAAAACGATTTACTACATAATGTTAATATAATTGATTTAGGTTTCCTCAGAGCTATCCGCAAAACATAGTGCACATTGCAGCATTATTGAAATGTAAAGCATCGCTCTCTTATTGGCAACACGTTGCTATCCAAGGCTGAATCTGGACAAGCTCCATCAGTCTTGCGTCTGCCTAAAGTAAAAGTCTCAGTTTGAACCTGGATAAAATAAACGCTATGAGGCCAAATCTGCTTTGAAATGGCTACAAAAAGGTTCTCTAAAAGTGAAGAATATGATGATTATGGAAAATCAAAGGGCCTCATGCTGCTAGCCTTCTGCAGTGAATCTCTCATAACCCTGGCATCCTGAATCTCAACTTTTCTTAAATTCTTCAGACTTTAAACACACAGCTCAAAGTGCGGTTAAATAACTGCTCATCACTTACACTCATGGCAATTATATACTTAGCCGGAGTAATGTACTATAGTTAGACGGAGTAGTTTTATTTCACTAAGCTGGAGTAATGTACTATAGTTAGCCGGAGTAGTTTTATTTCACTAAGCTGGAGTAATGTACTATAGTTAGACGGAGTAGTTTATTTCACTAAGCTGGAGTAATGTACTATAGTTAGATGGAGTGGTTTATTTCACTAAGCTGGAGTAATGTACTATAGTTAGACGGAGTAGTTTATTTCACTAAGCTGGAGTAATGTACTATAGTTAGACGGAGTAGTTTATTTCACTAAGCTGGAGTAATGTGCTATAGTTAGACGGAGTAGTTTATTTCACTAAGCTGGAGTAATGTACTATAGTTAGACGGAGTAGTTTTATTTCACTAAGCTGGAGTAATGTACTATAGTTAGCCGGAGTAGTTTATTTCACTAATATGGAGTAATGTACTATAGTTAGATGGAGTAGTTTATTTCACTAAGCTGGAGTAATGTACTATAGTTAGATGGAGTAGTTTATTTCACTAAGCTGGAGTAATGTACTATAGTTAGATGGAGTGGTTTATTTCACTAAGCTGGAGTAATGTACTATAGTTAGCCGGAGTAGTTTATTTCACTAAGCTGGAGTAATGTACTATAGTTAGATGGAGTAGTTTATTTCACTAAGCCGGGGTAATGTACTATAGTTAGATGGAGTGGTTTATTTCACTAAGCTGGAGTAATGTACTATAGTTAGACGGAGTAGTTTATTTCACTAAGATGGAGTAATGTACTATAGTTAGATGGAGTAGTTTATTTCACTAAGCCGGGGTAATGTACTATAGTTAGATGGAGTGGTTTATTTCACTAAGCTGGAGTAATGTACTATAGTTAGACGGAGTAGTTTATTTCACTAAGATGGAGTAATGTACTATAGTTAGACGGAGTAGTTTATTTCACTAGTAGCCACTAAGTGGAGTAATGTACTATAGTTAGACGGAGTAGTTTTATTTCACTAAGATGGAGTAATGTACTATAGTTAGACGGAGTAGTTTATTTCACTAAGATGGAGTAATGTACTATAGTTAGACGGAGTAGTTTATTTCACTAAGCTGGAGTAATGTACTATAGTTAGACGGAGTAGTTTATTTCACTAAGCTGGAGTAATGTACTATAGTTAGATGGAGTAGTTTATTTCACTAAGCTGGAGTAATGTACTATAGTTAGACGGAGTAGTTTATTTCACTAAGATGGAGTAATGTACTATAGTTAGACGGAGTAGTTTATTTCACTAAGCTGGAGTAATGTACTATAGTTAGTTAGGACGTAGTTTTTATTTCACTAAGATGGAGTAATGTACTATAGTTAGACGGAGTAGTTTATTTCACTAAGCTGGAGTAATGTACTATAATAGTTAGACGGAGTAGTTTATTTCACTAAGATGGAGTAATGTACTATAGTTAGACGGAGGAGTTTATTTCACTAAGCTGGAGTAATGTACTATAGTTAGACGGAGTAGTTTATTTCACTAAGCTGGAGTAATGTACTATAGTTAGACGGAGTAGTTTATTTCACTAAGCTGGAGTAATGTACTATAGTTAGACGGAGTAGTTTATTTCACTAAGATGGAGTAATGTACTATAGTTAGACGGAGTAGTTTATTTCACTAAGCTGGAGTAATGTACTATAGTTAGACGGAGTAGTTTATTTCACTAAGCTGGAGTAATGTACTATAGTTAGACGGAGTAGTTTATTTCACTAAGCTGGAGTAATGTACTATAGTTAGACTGGACGGAAGTTTTATTTCACTAAGCCGGAGTAATGTACTATAGTTAGACGGAGTAGTTTATTTTCACTAAGCTGGAGTAATGTACTATAGTTAGACGGAGTAGTTTATTTCACTAAGCCTATAGTAATGTACTATAGTTTAGATAGACGGAGTAGTTTATTTCACTAAGCCGGAGTAATTTACTATAGTTAGACGGAGTAGACTTTATTTCACTAAGCTGGAGTAATGTACTATAGTTAGACGGAGTAGTTTATTTCACTAAGCTGGAGTAATGTACTATAGTTAGACGGAGTAGTTTATTTCACTAAGCTGGAGTAATGTACTATAGTTAGACGGAGTAGTTTATTTCACTAAGATGGAGTAATGTACTATAGTTAGACGGAGTAGTTTATTTCACTAAGATGGAGTAATGTACTATAGTTAGACGGAGTAGTTTATTTCACTAAGCTGGAGTAATGTACTATAGTTAGACGGAGTAGTTTATTTCACTAAGCTGGAGTAATGTACTATAGTTAGACGGAGTAGTTTATTTCACTAAGCCGGAGTAATGTACTATAGTTAGACGGAGTAGTTTATTTCACTAAGCTGGAGTAATGTACTATAGTTAGACGGAGTAGTTTATTTCACTAAGCCGGAGTAATGTACTATAGTTAGACGGAGTAGTTTATTTCACTAAGCTGGAGTAATGTACTATAGTTAGACGGAGTAGTTTATTTCACTAAGATGGAGTAATGTACTATAGTTAGACGGAGGAGTTTATTTCACTAAGATGGAGTAATGTACTATAGTTAGACGGAGTAGTTTATTTCACTAAGCTGGAGTAATGTACTATAGTTAGACGGAGTAGTTTATTTCACTAAGATGGAGTAATGTACTATAGTTAGACGGAGTAGTTTATTTCACTAAGCCGGAGTAATGTACTATAGTTAGACGGAGTAGTTTATTTCACTAAGCCGGAGTAATGTACTATAGTTAGACGGAGTAGTTTATTTCACTAAGCTGGAGTAATGTACTATAGTTAGACGGAGGAGTTTATTTCACTAAGCTGGAGTAATGTACTATAGTTAGACGGAGTAGTTTATTTCACTAAGCTGGAGTAATGTACTATAGTTAGACGGAGTAGTTTATTTCACTAAGCTGGAGTAATGTACTATAGTTAGACGGAGTAGTTTATTTCACTAAGATGGAGGTAATGTAACTATAGTTAGTTAGACGGAGTAGTTTATTTCACTAAGATGGAGTAATGTACTATAGTTAGACGGAGTAGTTTATTTCACTAAGCTGGAGTAATGTACTATAGTTAGACGGAGTAGTTTATTTCACTAAGCTGGAGTAATGTACTATAGTTAGACGGAGTAGTTTATTTCACTAAGCTGGAGTAATGTACTATAGTTAGACGGAGTAGTTTATTTCACTAAGCTGGAGTAATGTACTATAGTTAGACGGAGGAGTTTATTTCACTAAGCTGGAGTAATGTACTATAGTTAGACGGAGGAGTTTATTTCACTAAGATGGAGTAATGTACTATAGTTAGACGGAGTAGTTTATTTCACTAAGCTGGAGTAATGTACTATAGTTAGACGGAGTAGTTTATTTCACTAAGCTGGAGTAATGTACTATAGTTAAACGGAGGAGTTTATTTCACTAAGATGGAGTAATGTACTATAGTTAGACGGAGTAGTTTATTTCACTAAGATGGAGTAATGTACTATAGTTAGACGGAGGAGTTTATTTCACTAAGCTGGAGTAATGTACTATAGTTAGACGGAGGAGTTTATTTCACTAAGCTGGAGTAATGTACTATAGTTAGACGGAGGAGTTTATTTCACTAAGCTGGAGTAATGTACTATAGTTAGACAGAGGAGTTTATTTCACTAAGCTGGAGTAATGTACTATAGTTAGACGGAGTAGTTTTATTTCACTAAAACTTTTTTTTGCTTTTTAACTTGGGTTCTATACACATTATTTTTAATATTTTTAATTAGAATTTATTCACACTTGGCTTTTTAGAGTTTTCTGGATCCAAGAGTTTACCTCTGGTTCTGTACTCATTAGGATGTTCTTTTATTTCAGCTTGGGGTTTTCTATGTGTTTTAACTCGGGTTCTGTATTCACATGCTGTTTTATAGAACTGTACGTGCAAGCCAAGCACCAACAGTACTTGAAGCTTTCATCTTTAAAAGATAGGACCAAATCGAGCTCAGCTCTTGCTTTAGATCTATGTGTATGATGTGGGTTGCATGACTGCATCAAGTTGAACTCTGGGAATCTGGAGCAGCAAAGGACACATAACACACGAGCAAAACGTGCCTCTCCTGTTGAAAACAATCAGTTCACCAGCCCGTAAAGGGTGCACACAATGTAGCAACCCCCTCCCCAAGCTGGTCTCCAATAACAGAAGGAATTACTTGATATTGATCTATTGATCTCCAGTATTCACAAGTATACACCTAATCTCATTGTGTCCTGCAGTGTAGGTGTTAATACTCGCCATGTATTACATTTGTTCCAACAGCATGCAGACATGCCTTTGACCCGGTGGATAAACTGTGGAGGTTTTTCATCCTGCAATGGAATTAACTGGGAAGAAGTGTCCATATACACAGTTAGTTGGCACCTCCGTGTTCTAAAACATGGGCATTGGCAATACGTCCGATAATACGCTGACTTCCTCTAAAGAAAGATGCTAGTTACATGTTCAGTGTTTACAGAATTCAGAAGTGGAGGCAAGCCCTTGATGACTGCACTAATAAGCATGGCTATATTGTCTGGCCCGACTGACAGCCTCATTTATTAGGTCGATAAAGGAACACTCCCACAACACTCCCGGTTACTTGATATATGAATGATACATTTCATGCTTGACATTTGATATATTGTCACAAATGTAAAGAATATAATGTATTTCTGCGTCTTTAACTTGGGTTTTTATACCCATTAGTTTCATTTAATTGTATTATTTATTTATTTATTTTTGTTTTATACCCATTAGTTTAATTTTATTTTATTATTTATTTTTAATTTTTTTTTGTTTTATACCCATTAGTTTTATTTTATTTATTTATTTATTTAATTTTGGTTTTATACCCATTAGGTTTTCTGTGTCTTTTATTTTAACTTAAATTCTATACCCATTGTTTTTATACTTGGCTTTTAGAGTTTCCTTGATCCAACCACTTTTGTTGCGTTTTTGGTTCTGTACTCATTAGGATTTTCTCTTTTTTCAGTTTGGGTTCTATACCCAAAAGGTTTTCTTTGTGTGTGTATTTATTTCCTCCTAACTGTGGTTCTGTGGGTTTTTTACTCAAGTTCTATATTCACATGCTGTTTTATAGAACTAAAATTTGATAGATAGATAGATAGATAGATAGATACTTTATTGATCCCAGAGGGAAATTCAAGGCATCCAGTAGCAGGTATACAAACTATACAGAAGTAACAACAGAAGCAAGATAGATTTGTACAAATTTGTGTTGCCATGCTTGATATATGAATGATGAATTTCATTCTCGACGTGGCATATACAGCGTGGATGTATTGTCACACATGTATAGAAGCTAATGCTGTAACAGAATATAAGATATATTCTTCATGGATCATTTAGCTAGTGTTATAATGTTTGGTATTATTTTTATCCTACTGTAGTATAATGGCACCAAATCTTTTACCAAGTCTAAAACAACTTGTACGAGGTTTTATCATAAAGGTGACACACACTCTTTGGATGCCATAAATAAAAGCCATGTTTGGTTCGCTTTGAAGCACCCCTGCAGAATGTAGAGGTTCTATACCAATTACCAGTTATAGCTAGAGCCAGAACTCCAAGGCGGTATCTATTTAGTGGTAGGTGTAGCTCAGCAGGTAACACCGCTACTTGCCAGGGAGCCATCACCACATGTGGGAGACTGGGGTTCAAATCCCGGTCTGGGTTACTATGCTGTGCTACACCAATAAGAGTCCATGGGCAAGACTCCTAACACTACATTGGCCCACCTGTAATGTGATTAACCTTGTAAGTCGCTCTGGAGAAGCGCGTCAGCTAAATGCCATAAATGTAAATTTAGGAACCTTTATGTTTTATGCTGAGGCCAACTGTGACAAATTCAGCTAGGCCTTCAGTTTGGGAAATAAGTCTTAAAGATTAACCTTTACAATAATGCAAATGTCTGCCTTTAGTAGAATCGTTGTGCTGCAGTAGTATGCTGTTAGAGCTGACAGCAATTCACCTAACACTTTTGAGCTGTTCTACGCTAAACATGGACTAGCCAAACTAGCCGTAAGTGTAGAGCTCATATTAGTAGTCAGGCATTTGGGCTGTATAACCAGTTGGTTTTTCTGTGTCATTTTAACTAGGATTAAAAAAAAACTAGGTTAAGAGTTAACTAGGGTAAGAAATCTTGGCATAGGGCTGTCATCGCTGTTTTACATTTCTAATAACTAGCTGGAACCAGCTTATACTACAGCTCATATCATCGCAGTCTGATAAAAAACACGAGTATCTCCAAAATGCCAACATTACAGGAAAGGCCAATAACCAAATTTTATTTTTAAAGTCAATGGAACCAGACATCTTCCGAAACAGTTTTAGGGCATTTCTGTTGGTCCATCCATGATGAGATTCTCACTGCAGCTGATCAAATGATGCATGAAATGATGCATAAAAACAAAAATGGAGATGCATGTTATTGTTTGTACAGCGACAGTATTTTAGGTGGTGATGTACCTGATATACCCATATTTATTCTGCAGGCCAGCCTTACCAGACCGCACTCACATAAATGCCCTAGGCTTTCTCGCTGAACAAGCTGTACACACGTGGACAAATCAAAGGTCGTCATCTCAAATCGAGTGGCCAGTTTCTATAACGTTCCACCACCCATTAGCCCTGCGTCATCGCAAATCGCAACAGTCGCCTTGATAAAAACAAGTTTGGCTTTGTCTCTGCCACAGATGTTCCACCCACATGTAGGCAAAGAGTCTGTAGTGCATTAACTTGGCCTACACCTAAATAAAATTCTGGCTCCTGAAAGTGAGCACGATGGGTCCCTTTTAAAGACTGTGTTCTAAAGCAGGAAGTGGTATCAGTTAAGCAACTGGCAGTGCTGGACACAGCTGACCCTGTCCTCCAGTCAGAGGCTGAAACCAGTACTAATGGAGCTCTATCCACCTCTGTCCTCAAGTCGTCCCTGCAAGCCCTCCCTTCCTCCTCTGCTCCTTATGAGGGAGCGGTGAGCCAAGCAAAGTCTAATTACATGTCGAAATGTAGTCAGAATAGCCAAATGTAATTAAAGGTTGTCAGACTGTTAAACGTTAAGTAGTGGAATGAATTACTCGAGACGCAGGATCACCTTGCAAGCAAGAGGACCGGGACGTAATTGGAGCAGACTGACTTTGCTTTATTATGATTTGAAATTCTATTTATTTATTTAATTTGGTGTGAGGAGATTCTGCACTGCGCAGGCGAGGCTGTTTGGCTCGCAAGTCCAAAGTGGGTTGACGCTAATTGCAATTGCTTTTCATGTTGAGGTGCGGTAAAGGCATGTTCGAGTCAACAGAGCCACTGCCCATTGACTTATATTAAAGAAGTAATAATAATGAGCTGTTATAATTCACCTAAAGCACCCCGCATCTCTCCCACACACAGTTGCTCATAAATATGATTATAGATGGATGATAGGATGCATGGATTAGGTAGCGATGAGTCAGTGTCCTTGCTTTACATTAAGTCACTGTGTTTTCCTGGAGCTCCAGCACTGTGGACAACAGCAATGCATTCCTCAGGAGTGCTCCTTAAGGAGCCCGTGCTTTGGAGCTGTTTTCATGTTTTTATGATTTATGTAAACATTGTTATTTGCTCTGCAGTCTGCAGCGTATATGGAATCTAAACCATCTTGAATTCATTGCTTTATGCTTTTAAAAGGTCATAGAGTGTCTCATAGTTATGACTTGGCATCTCATAATTGACTTGCTATGTCATAATTATGAATTGGCATCTCATAATTGACTTGCTATCTCATAATTATGACTAAGCATCTCATAATTGACTTGCTATCTCATAATTATGACCAAGCATCTCATAATTGACTTGCTATTTCATAATTACGACTTAGCATCTCATAATTACGACTAAGCATCTCATAATTACGACTAAGCATCTCATAATTACGACTTAGGATCTCAGAATTACGACTTAGCACCTCATAATTGACTTGCTGTCTCATAATTACAATTTAGCATCTCATAATTATGACTTAGCATCTCATAATTACGACTTAGCATCTCATAATTACGACTAAGCATCTCATAATTACGACTTAGCATCTCATAATTGCGACTAAGCATCTCATAATTACGACTTAGGATCTCAGAATTACGACTTAGCACCTCATAATTGACTTGCTGTCTCATAATTACAATTTAGCATCTCATAATTATGACTTAGCATCTCAGAATTTTGACTAAGCATCTCATAATTGACTTGCTATCTCATAATTATGACTAAGCATCTCATAATTGACTTGCTATCTCATAATTATGACTAAGCATCTCATAATTGACTTGCTATCTCATAATTATGACTAAGCATCTCATAATTGACTTGCTATTTCATAATTACGACTTAGCATCTCATAATTACGACTAAGCATCTCATAATTACGACTAAGCATCTCATAATTACGACTTAGGATCTCAGAATTATGACTTAGCACCTCATAATTGACTTGCTGTCTCATAATTACAATTTAGCATCTCATAATTATAACTTAGCATCTCATAATTACGACTTAGCATCTCATAATTACGACTAAGCATCTCATAATTACGACTTAGCATCTCATAATTGCGACTAAGCATCTCATAATTACGACTTAGGATCTCAGAATTACGACTTAGCACCTCATAATTGACTTGCTGTCTCATAATTACAATTTAGCATCTCATAATTATGACTTAGCATCTCAGAATTTTGACTAAGCATCTCATAATTGACTTGCTATCTCATAATTATGACTAAGCATCTCATAATTGACTTGCTATTTCATAATTACGACTTAGCATCTCATAATTACGACTAAGCATCTCATAATTACGACTAAGCATCTCATAATTACGACTTAGGATCTCAGAATTATGACTTAGCACCTCATAATTGACTTGCTGTCTCATAATTACAATTTAGCATCTCATAATTATAAACCTTTAGCAAAAATCTCATAATTACGACTTAGCATCTCATAATTACGACTAAGCATCTCATAATTACGACTTAGCTTCTCATAATTGTGACTAAGCATCTCATAATTACGACTTAGGATCTCAGAATTACGACTTAGCACCTCATAATTGACTTGCTGTCTCATAATTACAATTTAGCATCTCATAATTATGACTTAGCATCTCAGAATTTCGACTTAGCATCTCGGAATTGACTTGCTGTCTCATAATTACGACTTAGCATCTCATAATTACGACTTAGCATCTCATAATTACGACTTAGGATCTCAGAATTACGACTTAGTACCTCATAACTGACTTGCTGTCTCATAATTACAATTTAGCATCTCATTTTTATGACTTAGCATCTCAGAATTTCGACTTAGCATCTCATAATTACGACTTAGCATCTCATAATTACGACTTAGGATCTCAGAATTGCGACTTAGTACCTCATAACTGTCTTGCTGTCTCATAATTACAATTTAGCATCTCATTTTTATGACTTAGCATCTCAGAATTTTGACTTAGCATCTCATAATTGACTTGCTGTCTCATAATTACGACTTAGCATCTCATAATTGACTTGCTGTCGCATAATTACGACTTAGCATCTCATAATTGACTTGCTGTCTCATAATTACGACTTAGCATCTCATAATTGACTTGCTGTCTCATAATTACGACTTAGCATCTCATTTTTATGACTTAGCATCTCAGAATTTTAACTTTTGACCTACTATGTGGCCTTTTTTTTCTATAAGTGGCAGAAATGGCTTCCATACAAAAGGTATGTTTCTCTGACACTTAAACTGTATTGCGTGGGCGGGGCAAGAGATGTCAGCCTCGTCATTGGTCAGAGTAATGCTTAAGGGCATTACCCAAGATTAGGGCTGCCCAGTTTACATGGAGAGGAGAGAAATAGTGGAATATATCTGCCATTTATTAGATCTGGGGTAGATTTTCATAAGACATACTTGGTACATTTTTGTTCTGGGCCCAGAGGAACAAGATTAGCTTCGTTAGCAAGGCAACACAGATTTAGTTTCCCTGGAGCTTTAAGGCTTCGTGGCCACACGTGCAGTACAGCCAAATTCAGCAAAGGCTTTAAAAGAGAATATTGCCTGTACAGATTAGTGACTGCCCAGCAGGAACTCACTCACCCGACAAACCTTGAATATCCGTGTCATGCAAATAGCGCCTAGACTTCCAACGCGCTAATCTTCGAACTCATCGGAGCAAAGGGTGCTTGAGGTTTTAGCACTAATGTGAAAGATTCTTCATCCGTAAATAACTATAAAGGATCCTTTTTTTTTCCTAATGTTGTTCATTTTTGTTTGCCTCCATCTGCGACGTGGGTGTGCTGCTCTCTCTGTGGGTGGACGGGCCTCGGCGTGGGTGGACTAGCCTCTAGGGTTTTCGAAGCATTCGCGCGCCGCTGACCACTCCCCCATCCCCCCGCTTCCTCCTGTCCCAGCTCTTAGCGCGAGCAGGCTGAGGACACACTGGCGAGTTGGCGCGCATGTTCCTCACCCATGAAAGAATGCGCCAAATATTTCGGCAAGGCGGCGCGGGGAGCAGGACATCCACTGCGAAACCGGCTGTCCAGCACGAGGGAGGGTGCTAAAGCTTTTACAGAAGACGTTGGGTAAAGGAAAGAAGCGGACCTGACCTTTCTTTAACCTTAGAATGTCCTGAAATCAAGGTTCCTTCATGGTTCTTGGCTTGGGTGTACTGTTGATTGGCACGAAGGCTTGACATTATGTGGGCAATTCTTCATATTCACATTCTCTTACTTATGAACAGGGCTGTCCCTGGAAAGGTTCTTTTAGGGAACCAAAAGATGAGTACCAATGGCATTTATGGTTTGGTGGACTCGCTGTAGAGTCACCCTCTGTTTCCCAGCCACATGGCTACCGGGGCTGGTCAATAATTAAACGAATTGACCGCATGTTGAGCTGTCTTTCAGACAGATTTTGCTGACTCGCAGCCCTTCTCTTGCCCTCTGTCTAGCGTGTTGGCTTTAGAGGGGTTCTTTAGAGCTGTGCTATCA
Source organism: Prochilodus magdalenae (assembly GCA_024036415.1). Lineage (NCBI taxonomy): Eukaryota > Metazoa > Chordata > Actinopteri > Characiformes > Prochilodontidae > Prochilodus > Prochilodus magdalenae. The sequence goes on from JAMWET010004718.1 coordinate 305,888, forward strand.
AGGAGCAGATAGCCCAGAATCTTTAGCTCAGTGGGATCGCCCCAAAGAACCCCATTTGGCACCTTTACCTTTCTACGACTGGACACCAGCGGCTGCTAAACTGGACTCCGCTGTCTCAGTGGCACGTTCTCGCTTAACTAAAGGCCTACGCCATTTGCCGTGCTCAGAGATTAAGTATGACAGCAGACATATGCAAGTGGCTGCGTGTTGTAGATGGTGGAGGGTTTTTAATTAAGCCACATTAATTAATGATCATCAGTCTCCAGTCCGTTCCATTACAGGCTGAAAACCTCCTCAGTTTTTCCACTGGGATAACGGCTTGAGCTTTTTCCGCAAAAGCAGCGAAGCTCACCTTGACACCTGCTCCAGAGGTCATGTTTGGGATTAGGTGATGGATATTTGATGGACTTGTGGAAAATTAATATTACTTAATGGGTTTCTGGTATTTTGGTCTTGGTGAGGACAATGTGCAGGGTTTTTGAGGGGGCTGAAAGCCAAACAGAAGAACAGTATGCAAATAAAGGTGTGTAGGTTTCAAATCAGGGTTTTCAATATGATATGTATTCTCCAAGTAAAGGTATACGCTGTTACTGTGATGGAACCCTCAAGGGCACGTTTGGTTTGGGGAACATTCTGCTATAAATTGTATTGTACCAAGTTGTATTGACTCCACGAACGCGGTCGTGACTCCAGGCTTTTATTTAATTGTTTGCATTTCAAACTCTACTCCATAGAAATATTATCTCAGGGTGAAAAAACATAAGTGATGTACACAGGATCCTACAGGAGCAGATTATCAGATTACATAACCTGTCATATCCATACTGCAAACAACTAGGGGGCAACATGTCACCTGAACGTCGTGTTGTCCTTTCCTATCATAAGAAACAAGGACATGCACAGTCCCTCCTTTTCGTCATGCCAGTCTAGAAGAAACACGTTCAGCATCAAACTCCATCTTTCCCTCTCCAAGAGCAACTCCAGTGATGGGAAGCAGCACCAGCGTTAACTCCTCCTCCGCTTCCATGTACATCATCATCATTGTATCATCATTGCTGCTAAACATGGAGCGAGTGGCAGCAGCTACAACGGCCGAGCTTCACCCATCCCTGCCCTTAAATGATCTAACCAGGAGCAGCACCTACACCAGGACTGATAAGAGGTTACAATACGTCGTCAGGGCAGCAGAGCTACTTCTTCATCCTCTCATGTTGGACCGATTCCGCTCCTACAGTGACTCACTACCGCCTCTTCAGGTGCCGTGTGGTATTACGAGACGGCACGGGCCGGGGCTAGCTGGTTAGCATGCTAACTTCAGGTTCCTCTGCGACGCCGTACGCAGACGGACGTCTCTCACGGAACATGGAAAAACGTTACACGCAAAATCTGCAGGAACTGTGTGAGGATGTTCAAGCTGCATGGGATGGATTATCACAGGACTCCATTAGGAACCTCTACAGCTCCATACCGAGACGTCTGGCGTGTTGGGTTAGCGAACACGGCCGCCCAACACCGCCATACTGAGAGACAGACTTCTGTATGTGTAGCTCAATAAATATTGATCATATCAGTCTAAATTTATCACCAGTTATTGATCCTGGTCACCTTTATCCTCCTTCCCAACACCACCGCAACCCCACACCTCCTTCCGGGTGCAAGCAACACCACCCAAGGAGTTAATGAGTACCCGTTCCTGACTGCTGCATGTCCCTGTCATCCATTAAAAGCTCCCTTAAGGAACTTCCTGGCACCTTCTCAGCCTCCTCCATCCTAAAATCTTCCCTACGACAAATCAGGATAGAGAGATCAGCCTGCAACAGGAGAGCTGAACCAACTACTCCAACACCTCGTCACGACCTAGGAGAGCTGAAGGTGTACCGCTCAACTTTCCTAAACGAACTCTCGCCCCGATCGCCATATCTAAAACAGACATGGAGGGGAGGAGGGGGGGGTGTTTTTCTTTCTCTTTGCTCGCCAGCGAGAGGAAAACGGGCTGCTACCATTCAGCCCTTTCTCGCGGGGTGGTGCGCCGTTCCACTCGCCATCCGGTCCACACGTACGCGCCCGAATAAAGCGCACGACGACGCGGAGAGCCTCGCTCAAACCCACCGTAGGCGCTCGGTTGCGTCGGAGCGCCATGAAATAAGGAATAGACTGTTTTCCTCCTCTCGCGCGTCGTGAGCGACTCAAACACCCCCCCCACTTCTCTCTCTCCACACCACCACCACCACCACCATCGCCACCGCCGCCACGAACCCCCCCCCCCTCCCCTCACCCTCCCCTCCACCAGCACCAGCGAGAGGGAACAGTATCAATCTGATGCCGCGCGCCGTTTCCAGGGTGAAAATTCCCCCCAGGAAGCTTCCAAAAAGCTGCTAATTGGAACAGAGGGAAGGGAAACCGGAGAGAGGAGAGGAGGGGAGGGAGAAAAAAAAAAAAAGACTGCGCGCGCGCGGAAAGGAGGAAGAGGGGAAGTGAAGGAGCCGGGATCGCGCGCCGCGGTCGCCCGAGGAAAGACGAGTAAATGAGGCTTTTTCCGTGTGTCTGTCTGCGTGCGAGTGTCGGACGCGCGGAGGGACCGGACGTTTCAGCACCACCGGCGTGGACAGCTCCGCCGTCCTCCCCCCGTCTGCAGCGCTGTTTGTGCCGCTCCTCACTTCTTCTTCTCCTTCTCCAGCTTCTGCTTCTTTCTGCTTTCTGCTTTTCCTTTTCTCGATAAGTAGATTAGACGCCGCATTGTTGTGTGTGTGTGTCTATGTGTGTGTTTGTGTGGGGGGGTGTTGGGTGGCCAGGGAAGGGGGGGCTGGTCTTTAGCGAGCCAGACAAGCTAAGACATTTAATCTGATCTCTCCCTCTTTCCTCGCAGGAACGATTCTTGGGGAACCTGGTCCTCCAAAGGATGCAAAACCGTGCTCACCGATGCATCCCACACAAAATGCTTATGTGATCGCGTGTCTACCTTCGCCATTTTGGCTCAACAGCCTCGAGAAATAGTAAGTACCCCGTCCCTGTTTTGTCTTTTCTGCTGGAGGCTGTAAGGTGGACGGAAATGCTGGGTGTGCGTTTCAGAACGTGGCATTTCTTACGTTTTGCATTATTCAGGGGGGTTAAATGAGGAGGGGGGCAGCTGGATGCTTTGATGGCAATCTACCTGCAGTCATATGAGTATGAGTGTGTGTCTGTATGCATGAGAGAGAGAGAGAGAGAGAGAGAGAGAGAGAGCCTGCAAACCACGAAAGAGCCCAGTGTTAATATTCCGGATCAGATATCCGATACTGTGCTTAAAGTCAGATTGGATCAAATGGACATCATGCATCGCCTTGTATGTGGGTTTTGTCTAACAGATAGATTAGAGGTACTGCTGGCGGAGTGGAGGTGGGGAGACCATCTTTCCTCTCGCATGATCACGTGATCAAATGGTGCCCCAGTGTAAAATGATGCTACGTCTCGGTTACGCAGGGCCAGGGCCAAAAGTTTGAGAAGTCTCATCATTGCAATGCAGTGCTGATATGTCACAATGACTTGTGACTCCTGGGAGTAGCCAGCCAGAGAGAGAAAGAGAGAGAGAGAGAGAGGGAGAGGGAGAGAGACTCTTTCTGGGAAAAAGCCGTAAATAAAGCCAGTCGGGCAGGAGATAAAGTGGTGAAGGTTGCTTTGAGGCCTTTGGCGCTGAGCTGTAGCCGCTGCACAATCCAAAGCCACGAATTGAGATGCCAAGATAGCTGTGACATGTTAACGGGCTAATTGCAATCAGCGTGTTCATAAAAGTTTTTCCTGCGTCGCCGGTTCGAAATGTGATTAAACTGTTGAGTAAACATCTATGTGACGCAGATACGTTGAGAATTGCGATGTACGTATAGGTGACGGTTCAATAGTCTACTGTACCTGTTAATACCACATGCTGCTTATTAGCTTGATTAGCTGGTTAGCAGATGTTCATAGACTTCTCAGAAATGAATATGGCTCGGCAAAAACCCAACACATCCTGTACAGGTACAGGTTCTTTGGAAAAAGCCATAGAGGAACCATTTTGGTTCACTGAAGAGCCTTTCAGCCAACCAGAGAGCCGAGAACAATTTTAAGATTTTTGTAAAATGGTTGGTTTCTTATGGTCCACAAACGCCATCTTGGACCCAGTGGCTCCTCAAGGGCTCTCTTAGTAAAGGCATTCGGTTCTACATATATAGAACCAAATGGTTCTCATGAAAGATGGTTAACCTTTGTGTGTGTGCATGTGTGTGTATATAGTTCATTCATTAAATGATGGTTGCTGCAAACTGTAGAACCCTTTTTAGGTTCTATATAGAACCTTTTTAGGTACTATATGAACCATTTTGGCTAAAACTATACTGTACATTGCCCAGTCAGCTTCTCAATGAGGAGTAGTTCCTTAAGCCATCACTTCCCAGAGAGTCCCGGCTCAGAGTCAAGCTGAAAAGCTAAACTGACAGGGAACAGATCAAGCAGGCGCATGTGGAAGCAGCCCGTTCCATCACAGTCAGGCGAAGGAGGCTTTAAAGTCTATATTCTGGTTGCTCTCTTTGCAGGAAGTGGCCCGTCAGTGATCCTGAGTCAAGTATCTCGAAATCGCCCATCATCGCACGCCCATTGTAAAACGCTTCATTAACAAATCTTTATGGTGCTTCGAAGCCTAAAACTGCTTGTGCCTCTTTCACAGACCATGGAGTACTCAGGGGTTCCATCTGTGACGCTGATTGTGGGCTGTGGCCTGTCCTGCCTGGCCTTGATCACCCTGGCTGTGGTATATGCTATACTATGGAGGTAAGCTAGGATTTGTTCTGGAGCTGTTATCCAAGGGGGTGCCTGAAGGTAGTGATTACACTTCAGTGTATGAAGATCAGTTGTCGAACAGTTTAAGGTGTAAAGAGGCTCTAGATAATGCCAAGGCTCTGCACCCATCTTAGAACCATAGATTTAACCATCTATTTATTCATGTGTTTTTGTGGATTTCAGGTACATAAGGTCTGAGAGATCAATCATTCTGATCAACTTCTGCCTCTCGATCATCTGCTCCAACATCCTGATCCTGGTGGGACAGACCCAGACCCATAACACGGTAAAGAACTTTACCTTTACTTCCTGACCTCCTTTACAGGTTCGGTCTGTACTGCGATCTCAGCTCAAGTCCTCCCCACACAAATGGCTTTATGGCAAATGGTTTTATTCGTGAGTATTAAGAACATGTTTGTGGATGCTTCTCGACTTTCTTGGCGAAGTACGAAGCGCACTGAGCATGCTCAGTAAACTTGTGAGCCTTTCAGTTAAGGTCTTACCTGGAACCAAATTTGGCCACTGTTGCAAGAATCCAAGGAATTGCTCTATGGTGCTTTTTCACACAGTTGCATGGCCGGGGTTTGCTTCACACCTGTTGGCGCACCCTTGAGCCGTGGTGTCATTGCTTCCCAGTCAGTTTAGGTCCGTGTTATCACCACAAAAGCAACAGATCCTCTCCTGCACTCTATGCTAATCTCTGAGTGCTAAAGCATTGTGACATTCTAAACAAGTCAAGCTGCGTGCCCTAGTTTCTCTGCAGTGACCTACCTACCTATCCAGATGTTACGAATCCCACGGCTGTATATGCATGTCCTATTATGCTAAGCCCAGGCAGTGCCGAAATGGAGTGTTGGCTGAGCTGTTTTAAAGAAACGCCTTTTATTTCTCTCTCTTCTTTCGCATCTTTCCATCTAAACGGCACAGCTGGTGAGGTGATTATGGAGTCGTCCTCTCATTGGTTAACATCAGCATCTCTGAGCCAACAGGTCAAACATGGCAAGGCCACACTTGACGTCACTGACAGTGGTTCATGACTACTTCTTGCATTGTACGACACACTTCTCACAAGTATAACTGCTGCTTCATACGAACTCGAGCTGAGCTGTGTGGGCTTTGAGAAGCGATTCTGGTAAGGGATTTTTTTCTTTAAACCATGCTCATACTCCTGCTGCAAAACCTTTGATGTTTGACAAGTTGCACCATCTGCCCATAGCTACCCATGGTAGCAGAACTTGGCATCAAAGAGCTACTTCTAAGTACCTTGCTTCGTCTATACAGAGGTTTCATAACGCTCAAAGTGTCATCTGCCGAAAGAGGGAGCGAAAAACGATTAAGAGCGTTTCGGGACAATAACCTAAGTCCAACTGAAGTGATGTTTTACAACAGTAAGTCCTTTTGCGAGGCGCACTACCGCCGTTATAATGCATATCCCGCAAGCCGTAGTTTAGCAGTGTAATGCTCCCACATAATCTCCCTCTCGGAGTTCCTGATTTAGAGCCCTGTCAGACGCTACAGTTGCACTGAGTGATGAAGACGGTCTCACATAGCTTGGCCTCAGTGTGATATAAAACCAAAGCTTAATGGAAACACTTTCATAAACCGGGACACTAACCAGACAAACTTGAAGGGTTGTTGAATTATACACACAAAAGCAACATATAAGCAGGCACTCAGTGAATGACGCAGCCCAGCATTGATTGCCTCACTCAAACAAGCAAACTGTAGGACTTTGTAGATGTATATAATGCTGGATGTATTGATTTTGAACATTGGTACCAGCTAGGTAGTTAGAATACTGGTATTTGAAGTATTTCTGAATGTCAGAAGGCTTATCTGATGATTAATTGACATGAATAATGAGGATTAACAGGTTGTACTGACGCTCATCATGTAGCATCGGGTTGCTAATGCAACAGGCCAGACGTCTCGGTATGGAGCTGTAGAGGTTCCTAATGGTGTCCTGTGATAATCCATCCCATGCAGCTTGAACATCCTCACACAGTTCCTGCAGATGGTGCGGTAGGGGTTGAGGTGGAGGGACACCAGGCCCTCTGAGGTGTGGATTCGTTGTCGTCTCCACCAAGACTAAAGCGGGACTCGTCACTGAAGATGACCCGCTGCCATTCTGAGTCACTCCATGACAGTCTGGTACGACACCACTGCAGTCTTTGGTGACGGTGACGTGGTGTTAAGGACAGTCGTGGTAACTGTCTGTGTGCATGTAGTCCTGCGTGGTGCAGCCGTCTGCTAATGGTGCTGCAGTAACAGGAAGATTCATCCACTACTCACCGAATGTCTGTAATGGTGGCTGTTGGGTCAGTCAGGTACAGAGATAAGACCCATACTTGCTTACATCACATCAGGGTATCAAACCCACCAAGTTTCATTCCTGCGGGTTCATTCCTTCCGTGTGCCGCTATTTGTGCAGTGAGCCTATCTTCATTATATGCCGTTACTGAAGAACAAGCCTAAACTGACTGAATTGGCTGGCTGGCTCACTTCCTAGCCAATGACAGCAGGAGTTGCATGATTTTTAGAAGTGGACAGTTATGTGCTAAGAAGTTGAAACAACGTCGACTGACCACTGATGACATCATGAGAAGAAAATGCGTTGTAACAAGCGACTTTAAAAATCCATGGTGAAGCCAAACTACACAGGTTAGCAGAGTATGACGCATCCTTTTCATTGAGCACTGGATCTCATTTCTGGAGTCTAGCCTTCATGGACCCGGAGACACAGACCGTAATCTCACAAATTTTTTATCTGGCTCAGGTGAACACTAAGCGACCTTGCTAGACATATTTCTTATAATAGTTGCTGCTTGACATGAACTTGAGCTAAGCTTTGCATCCTGGACGTCTTTGCCAAGACACTCACCCATGTCCTGGAAAGCTGGAGGAATTTAGAGAGCCATAACTTGGGTAAAATAAGAGTAACCGACTTCAGACTTTACTGGATTATAGCAACAAGGCACAACATTTGTATTGTCTTTAGAAAACTAGAGCTAAAGATGTTCAATATTTGCTCTTTAAAGGCCTTTTAAATGCTTGCTACTCCCCACTATTGGCAGTAAAAGCTGGAGCTCAAATAAACAAACGTCATTTACCACTATGTGTGATACAGCACCAGCCAGAAGTGCTGTTTTCCTGAGATCCATAATCTGTCTCAGTAAATTCGCTTTCTGCTTAATGTATTGCATAGATTTGCATTAATACGGCTAATACAGATGCACCCAGTCCACAGTCTGTTTGATTATGAAAGCTAACAATGGAAGATAATGACTGTAGTCACTTTAGACAACACCATTCGGCCGTTATGCAATAACTGCGACAGACCTTGATGTCAGTTAGCTGGAAAAACTTACCACTCGCCACTGTGTTACATTTTTATTCATCCATGTAAGGCGTTGCCAATTCCATCAAGTGTGTTAGGCCTTCTCTGTCTCCTGGTGGCGTCCTCTCTGGTGTTGTGAGGTTTAGGATGAGTGATAGTGACTCATGTATCCTATCAGTGCATCTTTTCAAGCTGTCTTTCCAAGTGAGGCACCGGCATGCACTTGGTAGAGAGTGCAAAGTAATCGATTGGCTAGCACTGCTTGACAAAGGATCACTCAAGAGGGTCCCTCAAGAGTGAGCCAAAGCTATCCTTCCCACTCAGTGAGAGCTTTACCAGTTGAACATTTGCAAACTCACTGACAAGTCTGGCTTCCCTTAATTGCTTGTGCTGTGTACATCAGCTCAGGAGCGCCGCCAGGGATTTTGTGCCCCATGAAGAAAGACGTTGGGCCCAACCACTGACAACACCAGAACTCTGCCAGAATGCTCAAGACGAACACATGACTGTGGTGCATTATTAGATAACACAGCTCGCTAACAGTGTTGGCTACTTAACTAATAGTAAGCTGAGGCTTCCAAGTTAGCTGCCATTAGCATGCTCAGTGTAGTGTATGATGCAGAGAGGCTCTCTGGAAGTTTCCTTTTTGCCAAAAACAAGAACGAAAAAACGTTAGTTATAGAAGTATGTTGTAAATAAATTACTCGGTTAGTGATGACTGGTTGAGAGGTTGGATATCAGTGTTGGACCAGTATCGACAGAAAATGCTGTCTGAGCTACAGGAATCGATAAAAGAATGAATCAGGTCTTGTAGCAAACCTAGCCTGAAAAAGCACAAGCTAGTATCGTGTGATGGCAGGTTGTTAGCTTTGTAGCTCTGCCTGTACGGTTTAAAGTGTTGATCTTGATGCCCTACTTTGGGACGCTCGTCTTAAGTGAAGTGCTTGAATTAAACAGCTCATAGGCTTTAAAGAATACTCAAGGTTTCAACGACGGCATTGGGAAACAAAAGATGTCATCTCTGGCTGTCACTCAAGGACTTGCCTCTTAGCATCAGACTAGCACACCACAGGTTCAGGAGCTAGACGTTCAGGAGCTAGACCTTCTAGGACCTTCTAAATGACAACAACTAACATCAGCTTGGTTTATTAAGCTAGCTCTCAGAAGAAGATACCCAAGTTAGCTTGGAAACTGATCCTCCTGTTGTCCTGTGAGGCTGTTCACCACTTCACATGGAGTGGGGAAAGATTCTGGGGTAGTTTCCGGTGTGCTAGCTTCATCCTGGGTTTTTAAAGCTGCTTGTTGCCAAGTCTTTTCTTCCGTTCAAGTGACGTCAGCCCACCAGCCAATTCAGCCACGGTAGATTACGGTCTGTTTACCCTAGCAGTCATCACTGTTTATTTTTGAGGATAGGGTACCGGTGTGGTCTCTACGATAATCTTGCTAGCCATCTGCGGAGCAAGACGTTCTAGCTAACTTCTTCTACAAAGATCTAGAAACAAGACGGACAACAGCAACAGGATCTTAAAGTTGGAATAGAGATTACTTTTCGAGATTGTGTTTGATGTCGTACCTAACCACCACGAATGCTGCGAATGGACATGTCTCCATGTGGTTGTCCCGGGTGTAATTGAAATTTTGTGCTGACTGGTCAGGGTTCTCTTTCTCTACGTGTTGCTGAGAGGAGAGGGAGACGAGGATGGAGCTTCAGAGAATGAAAGTGGAGGACTGCGCACCCAAATTGGACTGTCTTGAAGTGCTTCAGCAGACTTGATGCCGTATTCCATTAGATTTCGCAGCCCAAATGGTCTGGTTATGTAACATTCTCTATGTAGCGTCCAGAGCCCACATGTATCAGAGATTTCAGTTCTCTTGTGAATGGGAGGCAGCAGGGTGAGGGCACCTTTTGTAAATGTCAGGTTTTAGTGTGAGGCAGGTTCCAAAAGGCCATCTGCCTAAGGGCGGGTCTCGTTTTATTTTTTTTTATTTTTTGCCAGTAAAAAAGGCACTCCATTGTGTAAAGAGTGATTAGCCTGTCTGTGAACAAAAGTTCAGGGTTCCATTCGAAGCACATGCTGAGACGAGTACATGGCGGAGGTTGTTAGAGCTGCTACAAGTGTAGCAATGCACATGTAGAGGTGGAGAAACACCCGTAAATTGGAAAGCACAAAGGAGAGCAAAGACAAATTATTTGCTTGCTCACAGGGAACGCCGCTACGCTACCCTTGTTTTTGCGTAATCAAAAAATGAAAGGAGTCGCTCCCCGCCTGGCTCGCGAGCGTGCCGGAGCTGACGTTTGCTAGCGGCGCTTCTGTTTTGAAGTTACAAGGGACGCTGTTGTTATCAGCCGAGGAGATTTGCTCAGAAGAGACTGTTATTTGAGCACTACCCACACAGATTGTGAGTGAGTCAACACTGTTACAGGAATGACACATTGCTCTGGCACACATACTTTTTTTTTTTAACCGGGCTTCTCCACAGGCACCCATGAAGGAGGGCAGCCATTTTGGTGCAGCGCTGCATTTCGTTGTTTTCCTTTTCTTTTCGTTTAGATGCGCGCACACAGCGGCCGGACAGCATTTACAATTCTGATAACAGAACACTGCAAGATGGAAGGAGGAGTAACCTAAGAGCTACCTGGAGATTTTTCCTTTGGCAGTAATGGTGCGGAGAGATGAGGCGGATTATTCGTTTCCCCTAATTTGAGCACTGGCTGCATTCGAAGTGTTAGTCACGTTATTGATGTGACACTGTTTCGCATTACCTGTTTCGGCTGTAAGACGTAATACTAATGACTAGTGACATTTAGGAGCTAGGGGAAACATGCAGGCTACATCGTTCTGACATCGTGTACACCATGTTCCATCAAATACGGACTATAATTATCTCGCCGTGTCATACAGCATGTATCCGTCACCCCACTGCGGCGTGTATCGTTGACTTTGTTTACATGCGGGCTAATAATCCCATACAATACTTTGACCAGTATAGACAAACCTCTTATGTCGGGGTAGAGTAATATGATTCAGCTATGAAAGATGAAAAAGAATTTCTCTCCAGTAGAAAAAGGTGAACACGGTTCAACAATCCATTAATAAGAAAAGAACCACCATGGACACGTGAATCTGGGCGCATGCCGAGGGCCCTTAGTTTAGCAGCAGATGTGCTTTGAAACAGTAGCGTATATATCTCAGATCTGAAAACATCCACAGGTGTCTCAGTCCATTCTTCAAGCAAAGCTGCTGGTGCTCCCAGAATAATGACTGGCCACCCCAGAGTCCAGAGTCTCAACACCACTGAATGTGTTACAGGTTACTTGAATGCTAAACCAGCTTCTAAGACTGGATTTTGGAGGTTGTGGTTCTTTTGAGGTGCTGAAGGTGAGTCTCCTGAACAAACAGAAGCTGTAAGGAAGCTAAGGAGCGGACACACTGAACACATCTGATGTTAAAATGGCTTGTTGGGGCTTCTGTGTTTTATATATGCTTTCTGAATTGTTCCTGATGGCCGTTTTGACTGGCATCTGACTGTAGTACAGTACAGTGTGCACATAGATGTTGTAACCAGGTTGCTGAGATCAGGCTCACACATATCATTTGGAATTCACGTGCACTGGCGGAAGTCTCTGCATGTAAACATCTCACTGTAATTGTTGGTGCAGATATTTAGCATCGTCACTGATTAGCGCCAGCTTTAGCACACAAATGTTTATCATAAACATACTCACGTTGGCTCTCTGCTTCATCGTGTTGATCTGTGGATGAATGGAGGATTGTGGGTGCTTTGCTTGTGGCAGGCCGTCACGCGGCTGATGCGCTGTCCATGGGTGGTAGTGGTTCTAAGCCCGAGGCTCCTCCTAATGCTGAGTTGATTTGAAGGCCTGTCAGTGGTAGTCACACGCCATGCCATCTCGCTGTTTCATTACGGGTGACATCGCCGCACCATGTCGGGGCAAGGCACACATCGAGAATTCCCCCACACTTGAAAAAGGCCATGCGCCTTCATGTTGAGTCTCGTACAGTCATGGATTTTCGGGAGATGCGTCAGGAGATCATTTATTAGAACCACTGAAGTATTTCAAAAGAAAGTCAAGAGACCACGCTCTCGTTTACTTAAGCCACTAGAGCCATACATGGCGTGACCCCTCCCCCAACACTATAACGCTATAAACACAAGAGCATTAGCATCAGTGCCCAGTCAGTGCCCAGCGATCAGCTAGTCAGTGCCCTAGATTTCACATTGCGCCCCTCCAGCTCCCGACAAGGCCCTGCTCAGACACCTGCTTCACTAACTTCAGCTAGGCTAACCATGCTATCAGCTACCCTGTACTTTGAATAGCCAAGCCTACCCAACCATGGAAGGCAAGTGCGGGTAATGCATTAGCTGGAACAGCTGCCCTCAGAACATGGCCTACAGGCTAGTACTTCTCCATTAGTTTACAATAGCTATGACCCTTCTGTTGTAGACCGAGAGGAACAAGGTCGGTTCTCGGCTAGGTCAGTGTCCTCTGGCTCTGAATTGGCTGACTGGACATATGCCATATATGGCCGTACAGTCCAGTAAAGATGTCTGTTGGAGCGTCTTTGTAGTCTTGGCAGATTGTGATTGGGCGTGGTTTGGTGCCTTCAGAGGACATGCATGTTATTCGTCCATGTAGTCTGAAGTCAATTCAGCAGCTTGTTTGGCAAGCTTCTTCAGAATATCAGAAGCAGAAGGTTCAGTTCCTCATGTGGTGGGAACGCCACCTCCATACCAACACCCGCCTTAGGCAGAACCGCAAAGGCCACATTACCTACCAATGCTCTAGATAAGAGCATCTGTGAAATACGGACCTGGACTCAATGGACCTGTCAGCTTGTTGGTGCTCTGTTATTCGCCGTGCATTGTGTGTTGCTCTGGGTAAGAGCATCTGCTAAAGGTGTAAATGCTAACGTGCACAAAGCTTCATGAAGTAGACCCGTCTTGCCTGGACTGACCAAACTGTACTAGCTGTTAGCCATAGGAAACAGTGGAGAGACATGGCTCTCGTAGGCTTCTCCAGCATGGAGCCAGCAGTGAGCTGAATGAATTAGGGCTGAACAACATAGCACCAGGCTGTACTGTCTCCATGGTGCTGTAGCTAAGGCTGCCAGGGCGTTGCATTTATTATTAGCTCTCTCTTTCTCTGTCTCTCTCGCTCTCTTTTTTCTTTCCCCTCTGCAACTGAAATATGTAATGCCAGTGTTTGTGCACAGCACATAAAGGTATAGATGTGGAACAGTTTGTGGCCTGGAGAAAACCAAATTTTGCAAAAATCAAGATTTGGGTTTGGTGGAAGGTTATAATCATCGTGGCTGATCAAGCGTATAGTAATCGTACGTAGGAGCAGGAACAAACGCATCACTTTAGGAGGCTGAGAGGCAGAAAACCATTACCCATTTATAACATGTAGCAGGTAGCAGTGTTGATGATAAGTCCAATTTACACCCATCATAAAAAGAACAGCTGCATTCAGAAGGAGGTGTCGGGTAGAAGTGCTGTTGGAAAGGAGGATAACCAGGGTTACCAGGAACAATAAATGATGATCAATTGAAACTGATATGATCAATATTTATTGAGCTACACATACAGAAGTCTGTCTCTCAGTATGGCATTGGACCGCCATGTTCGCTAACCCAGCATGCCAGGCGTCTCAAGTTGTGGAGGTTCCTAATGGTGTCCTGTGATAACCCATCCATTCTGAGTCACTCCTCGACAGTCTGGTACGCCACCACTGCAGTGTTTGGTGACGGTGACGTGGTGTTAAGGACAGCCGTCGTAACGGTCTGTGTGCATGTAGTCCTGTATCATACAGCCGTCTGCCAATGGTGCTGACAGGATGACTCATGGAGGACACCACTGCTAGCTGAATGTCTACAATCGGAGCTGTTGGGTCAGTCAGGTCCCGTCCTAGATATGTCACATGTGCGGCTGAACGCAAAACCTAAATCATTTGCATGTCTCACAATGTCAAACCTACCCACCAAGTGTCATTCCTGTGGGTCGGTTCCTTCTGTGTGCAGCCCCCTTTTCTTGTAGTAGTGACTATGACTGTGGTAGTGGTAAGACTTAAAATGTATTAATTGATGCTTGTGCATGTCTTACAAAGCCTTTATGTAGGTAATCAAAGAAATGGCTACCCGATGAATAATGTATAACACTAAAAGTCCACCAGCAGTTTAGTCAACTTTATTAGACTGAGCTGGAAAAATGTTGCAGCGTGTTTTTTTCTCCTTCTAATGTCAATCCAAAGACAAACAAGCAGTAAAACTGCCACTCGTGTGTTCCTGCCAGAGAGACTGTGAGGGAGCTTTTTTAAACAAATCCATAGAGTCTGTCCACATCCCATAAGCAGCCCAAACGGCCTTACGGAAGCTCTCAACAATTTGGCATTCTACTGGATCTCTGTTGGGATACAGTTCAATGAAAGTGCCTTTTTTCTTAAACTCCATGAAAGACTTTGTCTGGATGGACTAGGCATATAATCAAATGAAATTTTATGGACGGCTAGATCAAGCGATCAGTCATGGAACAGGAGGAACTTGAAGTTTGAGTCGGTTTTGGATTCAAGCTGCGATTTGTCAGGAGGACTGGTTTGAATCCAAGAACAAGTGGGGTTGAATTTGAAGAGGACTGTGTTCCTACTTTGTCTTGTATTGTATGTGTAAGATTAGTAAGCATGTACGTTTCTGATCACGGCCGTTTTGGTTACTACAGTGTGATATTACAGGAACTACAGTCTGTAGGTTTACTGTGTGTGTGTGTGTGTGTGTGTGTGTGTGTGTGTGTGTGTGTAAATATGATTATACTGCATTTTCCATTTGTAGGAGTTTCTCATTGTGTTGTGTTCATGTCAAGCTAACAGTGCTATAGCATTATAGCAGGCCAGTTTAGCCCCCCTAATAGCAGGGTGTGACCTGAGGGAGGCGCTGGTGCTGCTCTGATACACACCTGCCTCTACTATGCAAAGGTTGACTAACCTGAAAGGCCGAACCCCTCGACTCGTCCAATCATATCCGATCTCGTGAGTTGTAAACCAGTTATATCAAGCCTGGGGGAGGGTCTCTGCTTTCATTCACTCTGCAAAGTAAAGTGAGTCGATACCCATTGATGCCAAAAAGGGGAATTTTAGCTAAAAGCTCACTACGGAGCAAAATCAGACTCTTTGAGAGAGAGAACTGATGTATACTCTCTGAGTAATGTATTTAGGAGCTGCAGCTAGAAAAGAAAGAGGAGCTTGACTTTGTGTTTGCCTGATCGTGTCTGTTGTGGGTGAATTGGTGGCAATTAAGCCATATTAGCTCTGTATAGACTGGTCTGCTATGTGCTGACTGGACCAGTTAGCCATTTTTGATGCAGGGTCTGGTAGCTGTTGTTGCTCTGAAAGTCCCTGATGGACAGACGATTAGGGGCCCTGCACTGTAGACCTGTTGCCCACACTGGGTTTAATACCACTGAAGTTCATTTGATGCATTAGGGCAATCCATGGCAATGATGGAGGAGCTGTTTAGCCTGCTAGCATGCTTGTACTCAGGTGATGGCGTGTTGGCTTCAAGTTCGGCTAAGCCAATCAGCCAATCTGGTGCATTTTCTCAGTATTACTAGGGAAGGTTCACTGACAGAAACGTCCTCGCCTCTTAGAAGACCGTGTTGTCGGACTAGAATGGATGGTTTAAATCTAAAACCCACTGTGACGTTAGACATGACGACTTCATTTCACCAGACGCTTACAGACTCTACAGTGTGCTCTCCCTCGCTTGACTACAAAGAGCTCACCTCTAATTGAAGCTGCTGTACAGCTTCACTTCTGTTTAACATCCCCTGCCTGAGACATCTATCCGAGATCGGGGTTGTTTTGGGACTTGTCCAGTTGACAGCCGTTTGCATTGAGGAGCTGTGAGATTGGTTTTATTGGAGGGGGGTTTCCCTTTCTAATCTTTCACCCTCTCACTGTACAGTGAAAAGGTTAAAGCAATTGGGCTGTCCATGCTCCGCCCACAAATTGGTCTTTTCGTAGCACCTGTTGCAAAGCTTGACAGAACGTTGACAGAAGTCCACCTTAACAAAATCAGGAAACACAAATCTGTTACATTAGAGCCAGAGAAGGGCTGGTATTCAGCCTCACCCCAAACTTTAAATGCATTAATGTTCTTCAGTCATTCATATCATGCACAGATATAACGAAGTTTGACAAAACCTCTTTCTTAAATATGACATTATGAACATCAATATGCTGCTACCAACGAATACTAGCCAGGTTAGGTAAGCCCAGTATTTGTCTCTGCCTGCCTGCTCAGATATGTCCTCCTGAAGCAGCTTATTCATTCTTGTCCTCCCGGTGCCACCTTGCTGCTGTCCATCTTCACATGATTCATGTTGCAACATTGCCAATGCAAACACCAGTAATGAGCTCTGCAGAGCTGCTCTTTGTGTCAGACAATCCCAGATTCACACCATCACGCTGAATTTGATAGGCTAGTTTCTCAAGGCTTATTCCACCTTAAATAGTGCAGCAGTGACACGCTAGCATGCACACAGGCGTCCGAGGATAACGGCTACATCATAAAAAGTAAATGTGAATAAAACATCACCTTCTTCTAATCTTTGGTCTACTATACAATGAACCACTTGAGGCATTGTCCTGACTCTCAAATTCATAATTACGTTACATTAGACTGATGTGATGTTGGTTTCTACAGTGCGCTCTTCAAGAGATGTTCCATTAAGGGTTCCTTAGTAAAGGCGATGATTTTATATAGCCATTAAAAGAATTTTAGCATGCTTAAAAAGTGCTCTGCATTGTAAAATAGTTCTTCGGATTAATGGAGAATGTGTTGTGTATATGGTTCTATGTATAACCATTTTGAAAAAGGTTCTGTAGAGCACCAGCAGGGCTTGACCTCCTTGTACTAGCAGACCAGAAATCCAGAAGAACCACCATGAACAACCATCCTTTCCATCCTAAAATGCATCACTAACGAGATGAACTATGTTGAAGCTACGCAGAACTGAGCAGGTTGGTTTTGATGATGTATGTAGGTTGGCCGATGTTTATGATGCCTACCTTACAATAGCTTTTCGGATCTAGCAATGTTTCAGAAACCTTGTGCAACGTCTAATCTTCCATTTCCGTCCAGAATTCCATTTATTTTTGACTGAGATCTTGTGTCGATGACAGGAAAGCCGAACCATTCCATAGTCTTGGCAGTAAACCCCGCAGAACGTTTCCTGCCTGTCCAGTTTTGATTTGTCCAGCTGAGCTTTGAAAACTGGAACTGTAATATCAGGTAGTGACTTTAAACAAACACTGTTATGGTTCCTTGTGAATGACCTACATGTATTGACTAGCTTAACTATATTGCACACCACAGTTCCTGTTTAGCCCTTGGTCCGTCCAACCTAGAAAAGGCCTTGGCTGGGGCATCGACCATTCACCAACAGGTTTTGAGTCTTTGTATTAGTATGTGTGTAGATTCTGCTCTTATGTAATAACTAATCCTACATAGGAAGGCATTAGTGAACAATTAGAATCTTCCTGAATCTGCGTAAGTGGGGTTTAAGAAGAAATGTCTTCTTAGGGACGGTTGATTGAGGGCCCAACGTTTCAAGATCTCTATGGGCTGATTTTCAGATCGACGATGTTTGTGTAGGAGGCCAAAACTGCAGTCTAAATCTTGGTCCAATCCAGACCTGGAGGCACACCGTGTTGCCTGAAGAATGGCTTTAGAAGTACCAAACATCCATATTTGCAGAGACAAACACCCTCATCTGTAGGGGCCTATCCATCATTAGCGCACACTGCATTAATCCGGGCATCTGACACTCCAGCTCAGATTTCCTGCTTTTTTTTTCATGGGCTCTTTAAACCGAGAGGTACTTTATTTCTTTTCCCACAAGTATGCAACACTTCGGAGCCCCCGAGACTATGTCTCCTCGACTTCCAGCAGTAAGAGCAAATCAGTCGGGTTTTCAGTGAGCTGGATAAAAATGGCATTAATACTTAAAATATACTGCTGTGAAACTCCGGTTCTTTATTCTCAGCATCCTCCCAGCCTACAACGACTTTCTAGTAATGCATCATACTGCGAACCTCAGAGAAAGCTTCCACTCTGCCCTTGTGAATAGGCTTCTCTCTTACGATGCCCCCTCTTTGCTGTTTAGCTAGGGATCGGTATAGGTGCTCGCTATTAATTATTTGTGGTTATAAGTGCCTCGCTTTAGGCCTTGTTCACTTGTTGAGCGGAAGAGGGAAGGTTCGTATCTTAATGGAGCAGCGCCACGTTGGTCATGAATATTAATGGAGGGGGGGGCTCAGACTTATGTCAAAACAGTGATGACAACGTGCCACACAAAGCGCACGTTCCGAGGCAGGAAGCGGATATACGTTACGTTAATTGGAGAACCAAAAAGCGTCTCTTACAATAATCTTGACAAGGTGTGAATAAATGCTTGTTAAACTGGGATATTGTAGAACGACACCGGAGTGGAACGGAGGTAAGTAGATTAGGTTTGAATGGTTGGTTTTGAATATTTAAAAGGATGCTAATTTGAAAAAGCGTTCCCTGGAACACCCCAGGTGAGCTACAGCATGAATAGGAATCAGCGTGTTGTGCTTGTTTGGCCGGCACTGAAAACTTAAAACGCAAATTAATAAATTTATTAAAAAGTACAGTGGCACATCTGTGGGGTGGAAGCCTTCTCCCCCCCGTTACACCCCACTACCCCCTTCCCCAGGCCTCCGACACCTACTGCAGCTCTGGCCAACTAGTGCTTCTGTCTTTTGAAGAAGCTGTTTATTTGATTTGAAGTGTTCATGAGGGGAAGTGGCTCAGTCTAAATAGGTTCCTGTCTGGTCAAACAAGGTTAGAGGAGCTGTTGACTTTGCTGCAGCTCAAGGCACAGGAGAGGCCTTCCTGAAGGTTAGCATAACACTGAACCCCCCATTGCTCCTTCAGTTCTAACACTGAGGTAAAAAGTTTAATGTGTTATTAAAGAACTTCTCTTTCTGTGACCTTCTTCTCCAGATATCACATTTACATAGATAATCCACATTATTCATTGAATTAAATCATATCCTTTGATTTGGACGGTTAGATAACACCTTACGATATCATATTGGATTTGGCATTGTTTCAGCAACCTTCTGCGACGTCACAACATTCGTTTCTATCCAGAGTTGCATTCGTGTTTGGCTGAGATCTTCTGTTGAACGTCAAACCACTCCACACTCTTCTCCAGTAAGCCCGAAAGACTTTTTTTGGAGTTAGGCTCTGGACTGGTACGTTGGTGATGTTTGAGATGATTACTCATGTTCCCGGAATTACAGTTTGAGCCCAGTGAAGCTTGGCATTGTTGTCCTGGAATATAATATCCATTAATGACTCATTAATGACCTGGTCATTCAGTACATTGGTCAGCTGACTTCATTTTATTACAACATTGCTGAGCTGGGACCTGACCAGGGGCTTGTACAGTGGGCACTGTGCATGGTCACACTGTTCTTAGTCTGCTGCTTCCAACACTCTGGAATAGGGGGGAGTCTGGAATCATCAGACCACCGGAACTTTTTCCATCACTCCAGCGTCCAATCTTTATGCTCCCTACCAAATGGAAGCCTTCTTTTCCATTACCACAGGATATGTCTTCCCGTCATGTCGTCTTGCATGGTAGTTTAAGAAATGAGAGGCGACTTATCAGTTAGGGTTAGGAGTTGTTGCCAGCTGAAACATATTAATCACTGGAGTAAAAGTCCAATCAAAGCCTCTTGGATGACTTAAATGACAGGCGGTGTATCCGAAGCATTGTAGATGCTATTTGAGCATGTCAGTAAATGGTTGGTCATTCAAATGCCACCATTTATTTATCATTAGCATCAGATAATGTATTGCATCATGGTGAAGTTGCTGTTTACTAAGGCCTGCCATTCACAGATTCATTTTATAGATGCATATTCGGCTCAGTTAATCTCCACCTAACCATAACATCATCTCCAGACCTTATCCGGATCCCAGACTTGGTCCTAGAATCAGACGAGTGTTGTTAACGGCTCTCTAGTGAAGGGGAATGGTGCATATGAAGCTGGAGATAAGGCAGTAGTTCATTACTTTGCTCACAGCTGCAGGACCTGGTCTACTTGTACTGAACTTGCAGTACTCCTTCCTGTATTCTGTGAATGCTTGAGGTGGTGGTGGTGGTGAGAAGGATTGGCCTGCACTGTTATATGTGAGTGCTGCTCATCCAAACACCCAGGGGACATCTGTGCTCGTTCAGGAGGATCACCACACTTCCTGATGCCACTGTAACAGTAAAGGAACGATGTCTGGCGCAGCCCTAACCAATGCGTTCGCAGTCCGTGGACTACAATATAGTTTAAGTGATCCGGTCATTTTCATGATGAATCTCAGAACTTCACCTGTGATGAAGTGTACTGACGAAGCCCTTGAACTACTAGCATGATCCCTTCATTGGTGATCCTCTTTCTTCTCCATAAAAAGGCAAAAACGACAAAACACTGGGGCTTAGTAGAGGCTCTGAGAACACACTCTTAAATCAAAGACTATGCTAATCAGACGGTGCCATCTCTGAGTCAGTAGGTTAAGCTAGGAGAAAGTCTTCCCCGTTTAATTTATGCAGGTTCCCATGAAGAATCTGGAGGCCTGTGATGCATGGCGCACACTTAGCCGGTCAACGTTTACTCATTTGACTCAAATCTACCCCTTGCAGTTCCTTTGCCGTCATGCCTACAACTCAGCCCAGGGTTCAGGTTCAGGACTTCATCTTGTATTAGGGTGCAGGATCCAGATCATGAATAAGAGATGACAACCTAATGGAAGGCGTTCTCCGGCAAGATGAGAAACGAGAACGTTCATGACTTGGGCTGTAGACTCCAACAAAATTTCAGGCCCAGCTTAGAACATGAAAAGTGAGAAGTTCAAAGGCTTTGCGTGTTTGTTTTGACAAACTGTCCAACGGCATTACGTAAAGTATGATGCTATTCTAGTTCACTCAAGTTTGGAGTGCCGAGGACAACAGCAGAAAAGAGCCTCCTCGAGAGATGCTACACCAGCTGTACAACACCAAGAGTTCTTGTACATGCATGCTAAAATACTAACTGGATAACAACCGAAAACAAATGGAGGCTTTAGCTCTTTCCGATGGCGCTCTTGGCACTGCTTGATCACAAGCCAATGGTTTGTTTTCCTTGAGGCTTCTTCTGTTGAACGAGATGGATTAGAGAATGGGGAAGTACAGAACATGCCAAACTGGCCCCAAGAACCACTGCTGTTCCACTGTTTGTTCATTTTTAAGAAGAAACATTCAATTCCAGAAACACTAGGACAGTATGTGAAACTGAAGTCTGGGATGCAGTTGGGAAGGAGGATAAAGGTGACCAGGATCAATAAATTATGATAAATTTGCACTGACATGATCAATATTTATTGAGCTACACATACAGAAGTCTCTCAGTATGGCGTCGGGCCGCCGTGTTTGTTAACCCAACATGCCAGACGTCTCGGTATGGAGCTGTAGAGGTTCCTAATGGAGTCCTGTGATAATCCACCCCATGCATCTTGAACATCCTCACACAGTTCCTGCAGATGGTGCGGTAGGGGTGGAGGTGGAGAGACACCAGGTCTTCTGGACGTGTGACAGCAAACCGTTCGTCTTGGTGCTGACCACGGTGCCTCCACACACGGATTCGTTGGGCGTCTCCACCAAGACTAAAGCGGGACTCGTCACTGAAGATGACCCACTGCCATACTGAGTCACTCCATGACAGTCTGGCACGACACCACTGCAGGCTTTGGTGACGGTGACGTGGTGTTAAGGACAGTCGTGGTAACGGTCTGCGTGCATGTAGTCCTGCATGGTGCAACCGTTTCAGTGATGCTGCCCTAACAGCATGACACATAGGATATCACTCTTTGTTGAATGTGTGTAGTTGTGGCTGTTGGATCAGCGGGGTACCGAGATAAGACCCGTCCTTGCTTACGTCTAACACAACCAATAGCCTCATACTTAACGTAATGCTGTTGCACAGTTTGTCAAAACCTACACACCAAGTTTCATTCCTGTCAGTGGATTCCTTCTGGATGCAGCTATTCGTTTGACTTTTGAGTGTATATGCACATTGCAAAAATGTTGGCACAGGTGCATGTTTACCACTGTGTTGCATCACCTTTCCTGTCAACAGCACCTAATAGTCACTTAAAAACTGATCTAGTTTTGAAAGCAGATTTTCTTTTTTTATAATTCCTCTAAATACCTCAGGTCTTCAACTGTGCAGCTGGAGCCCTTGTTATTGTTTTTATGAGCTTATGAGGAACCTGTTATACTAATTGTCAGTGGTGATTGTTATTTGGGGTTTACTACAACAGGTTTACAAGCTTCAGTTTTCCCAAAACACAGTATGCTTCTCAGTACACATCTGTATTCACCCTCACCCTCTGTCTGAAACGCTCTGTTACAGCCCCTGTGTCTGTAAGCTCCGCCTCCAGATTAACCCAGTATGCTCTGCTCTGACTGGTTATGTTGAGCCCCAGTCTCGCGGCCTGCAGACAGACCCTTCTCTCCTGAGCAGCTGGAACATCGCTGTAGGTGTTCTCACAGCGAAGTCTTCCCAATATGGCTACAGAATTGACTAAACTCTTCCCACCATCCGGGATGACCTGGAATTCCACAGAGGCTGTTCAGGGAAAAGTGGTTTCTATGGAAGAGAGCTTCTCCCTCTGGTGTGTTTGGGCTTTAGAACTCTGCAGGACATCTACATGCACACAAAGCTACAATGCACTAAAGGATAGAGAAGAACACCATAGGTCCTCTTTAATAAGACCCAGAGCATTCTGGACTGCAGGCTGGTCAGTCTAGCACCTGGATTCTTGCACACCCAAGCGTGTTGATATATAATCATGGATATCAAGGCAGCACATGTAGCTTAAAAAAAACCCCAAAAAACATCAGGATTGAAGCTGGACTTAGAACTTTACGCTGGTAACAGGCTGGTTTCCTTCTGGTGCGACCTTTCTTGTCATTTCTCTGGATTAACTGATGCTTTCTGAGGATATTCTGCACTGTAGGGCTGAAATACTTCAAACCCTTGTACGTTTAATCCATCCTTGCTCATAAAGGACTCTGGATGCTCGTTTTATACGTCACCATGATCATCACCTGTTGCTAATCCTCAGGAAAGACGGCAGTTTGACGTAAACAATGAGGGTAAAACAATCACGCATCGCATCTTTGTACTGTTGTTGTTCATGTGTTGATTTAGAAATTGGGTTCGTAGCAAGTGAAGTTTCAAGATGCTTGAAAGATACTCGAGCTGTATTTGAAGTGAGCCTGCTCCGTCACGATGCCGTATGGATGCTGGGATTTAGAACCTGGACTTTGTGTCTGCCATCGCCTTACAGTGTCCTGACATAAGGGCTTCTCCAGCCGTAGGCTTGTGATGCATTAACATGAAGGTTGTAATGTAATACGTCAGCTGAAATATCAGACTGTACGTGCTTGCATTCTGCATGGTAGCCTTGGTTGGATCGGAAGTGTAGGTTGACTGTAATTCTTGGGGAGCGCAGAGAAGTCTTGCACCTCAAAGCGAAGGCTGCACTAAGCAGATCTGATTCTCCGGCTCAAGAGGACGTGATATGTTGAGATGCAGCAAAGGAAGATTGTTCGCTGTTCCTATGGCAGCCTGGGTTTGCGCCTTTGTGTAGCCACTGACGCAGCAGCCTGTTCTTCACGTGAGCAGCTTTGGCGAGTTCTACCTTGGTTGAGAGACTTCCATGTTCTTCGGTGCTAAGAGAACTGCAGATATGAGAGTTGGTACCGTATAGTGCAGCTATAATAGCTGGCACAAAACAGGAACGTCTCCACTGGTAATGAAAAGCTTGGGTATTCTTAGCGCTGCTGTCCAGGCTTATGAGGGCCTGGATAAGAGGCCGTGCTCGGTTGTTTTCCATTGTGTTGTTGTTTGGTAGGTCATATTGCCCATTTGCATGTGCATACAAACACAATCAGCCCTTTTCAAATGAGCGCGTCTGGCCCCTCCCTGCCCTGAATATTCATCAGCCAGTCTGAATCTCGGCTAGCAAGCGAGCTTCCGCCGTTCCTCCCCCCGCCATTCCTCCCCACATCCACCACCCCCACTTCCTCCTACGTCAGGCGCATCGGACTTTAACCGTGCTCCCAAACTCGGTTCCTCTGTTGCCATGGATACAGACATGGTGGGCTCAACATCTCCCGGCAATTTGCCTTTGTAAAGGGCAGCGTGCACTCTGGATTTCAGAGAAGGCTCTGGGCCACACCACCACCCCCCCCTTGCTCCCTTTCACTTCATTTACCCATATCCGTGCACCCAGATGTTTTTTGGCCAGTGCATTCCCCTCCTAATGTGGGCGCCTGTGCTGTCCTGTTTACTGCTTGATTTCATATTAACAATATTTCCTCTTTTCCTTTCCATAACTCGGTTATACCCCACTCCCCCCAGACTGCCAGCCTTGCTCTCCTCCTTGTAATGTTGCCCCTGTGGATGCTAACACAGCCAACATTTGGAAAAATGCCATTGTCATTCAGTTAGCAGTATGTGGATGTGTCATGCTAGCGGGTTCTCATAGCTTTCCTCCATTGATGACCGGAATGACACTGCTAGCTAAATAACAATAGTGACATCGGATTAGCAAAAAGGGAGTGAGATGTGTCATCATGCTAATTGGTCTACTCCACTGCCAGCTGTGTTAACACTGTGACACATTCTTCAGCTAATACAGTTAGCCATAAGCAGAAGAGACATGCTATATAGCCCTCCATGGCTTGCAGCATGCAGAATATTAGTCTAGTCAGCAGTAAGCCTGTGCTAACTCACTCCTTCTCTCCATTAACCCTGTTAGCTAAAATCAAGTTACCTAATCGGACCAGTTAGGCAGCTACACTCCTAGCGTACTCATGCAAAGCTATTAGCTGAAAAATGTCTCAAAGGATGCTAGTCAACCACATTTACGATATCATCACCGTCCAAAGAAAAACAGGTATCTCCAACATTACATCTTTACAGGAGAGGGCAGAAAATGATGGAACCAGACTTCTTTCTAAGCACATTTGGGTCATTTATGTTGGTCCATTCATCATGACACAGTGTAACAGCAGCTGCTGTGTTCAAATGATACACAAAAGTAAAAAATCAACAATATGGAGATGTGTTTTTCATTGAACAGCGACGATATTCAAATACAGCCACACTAAGCTGGGTGTCCTCCATGCTAACAACTTTTCTTAAGTCATCCATGTGGTGACATGACTAGGCCTTAAGTAGTCTTACCTACTTACCTAGCTGACTCACTTAAACAATAAGCAGTAAATGTAAACATGGAGACACGTTGTCCATCTCTCTAACATCACTTAACCTGTTAACAGGGCAGTAGGTGTGTGTGTGTTTGTTAGCTGTGTAACTGATGTTTGTTTGTTTGTTTGTTTGTTTGTTTATTTGTTAGCTCTGCATGTGTAGCAGAATTAATGTTTCTTTCTGTTTTCACACTCGAGAACAAACACGACTTTGCTTGGGTCTACTAATGATTGTGTAGAGATTTGATGAGGTAAACATGTTTAGGGATGAAGATGGCTAATTAGTTAATTTTGCTTTGGGCTTGTACTTTTAATAGGTGCTTATGATGAACCAAAAACGACAATTAAATCATTATGTAATAGCTTTCTGTGAGGGAGCTTTTAGAGGTAGACGTCTGGTTGCTAACGGCACCACTGCGAACTGTTCCAGCTCGACCAGTTTGTCTAGAACAGAGCATTTCACACCATGCCTTGTTTACATTTTATGAAATGTTGGAGTATCCCTTTTACTTAGCCATTAGCTACTGTTTACAAGCTCACATGAAGCTCATAAAACTGACATAACCCTCCATAACTGTTTATAATGCTTATTCCAGTTTGCTAAATTAGCTATATTTGCTTACATTTGCCAGATGTGATCAGAGTTAGCTAAAGCAGCCTTTATCACAGATAACACCTATTAGAATTAGCATTTATAAACTGTTATGAAGGGTTATGTCTGTTTTCATGACATGTCAATGCCATGTAGCCCTATAAACAGTGCCCTACAGTAAAATGGTACCCATAGCTCTTCAATACGGCAGTAAATATAGCACCAGTGATCGCAACCATTCAAATGGCAATGAATCCTCAGCCCTAGCTAGCGTTTGCAGACTTGTCTGTCTCTGCAGTCAGCATATATAGAGCATTGTGTAGATGCTTTTGGCCAAGTGCTCCCACGGGATCCTTCTCTCACAGTCCAGCAGCTGGGCCGAGAGACTGGAGTTTCGTAGCAGCACAGAAGCCCGTCACACATCCCATCTGTGTCTAACGAGCCCTCACACACACTCACACATCCGCAGTGCGAACGCCTCTCTCGGTGTCCCAGGCGATGTCAAGCATCCTCACTTCAGTTCACTTCTCCCCCTCTTCCCATGACATCTGCGCAGCACATACTGTACTGAGCGAGCGTGCCTGTGTGCGAATGGGCATACCTGCATTGGTGTGCGTGTTTTTCCGAGTGGGCGTTTCTGTTGTTCTGCCTGTGCTGTAATTGGCCTTCTGTAGGCAGACATCTGTCATATTGAAATGCTCACCGTGGCTGAGTTGTGTTGTGCAGGGCTGCTTTCGCTCTGTAATGGGCTTCCAGAGCCTTTGTGCAAAGGGCATACTGGTGGGGTTAAAACTGGATATCGTTTTTCCTTCTCTGAGAAGCAGTCAATGGATGAATGGCCACGTAAAGTAAACACTGCTTAAAGCCTTTGTGAGAGATTAATGAATAAAACGGGCTGCTATAGTTTTGCCATCTGTAAATACCACAACACCATATGGCACTGAGGTGCTGGCGTGCCTAACATGGTATGAGCTAGAGGTAGTCTTGGCGTGATACCATTGTGACGCTTCGGTGTGAATTCGTGCAGAAATTGAACAGTAATAGAATTTCAGGATTTTTGCGTACAGTTTTGTCGTTTTCTGATATTAGCATACTGTCAGATGTAGCGACAGTCATGTTCAGACTATTGAAAAGAGAATTCCATCAAAATAATCATTTGCATAATTCGAAATTGGGTTGGAAACTGATTTGATTTAAAATGCTTGTTTACACATATAGTCATTTTACCGCCAGTGTACCTACACATCTCCTGAGAGGTTATATGGATTGTTCACGATGGGAAAATCTGGAAAAAATAAATTTCCTTTGGGGTTTATTTGCCTCACCATACCTACATGTACCCTCCACCATGAATACACCATAAAACACATTTTAGGCTAAAAATCTAGGTCTCTGACATCATATAGTAACTTTCCGTGAGGGAGCTTTTAGAGATGAGCATTTGGTTCCCATCACCTCGACTATGAACAACTCTGACTTGGCAAGTTTCTCCAGAACAGAGCATTACACACCGGATTACTGAATTACTTTTTTTTATTTTTTAAATAGACATTGTACCAAATTTCACTTTGGCCTAAGTAAATATGGGCTCAGTTTGGTGTTGGACCTTGGATTAAAACGATCAGGACACATACCAAGCATTGGCAGGCACTCAAAAACACTCAACAAGAGGTTTATATAACGTTGTAGTTACGCAAGACTACAACTATAATAATCAGACTTGACTTTTTCTTTCACAGAGAGCCAACAGCCAACATTCCGTCTTTACTTCTGCCCATTTGTGGTCCAAACACATTGGCCCAGTCCTGCCATATGGGGAAAATAGTCAGGCCCAAGCAGTTCACTGATAAATTGATGATTTGATCATATAATTTTGGGTATAAACAGATATTTTTAAACCCGGAAGGCAGCATAAAATGCTTTGTCAGGGGTTTGTGCCCAATCTGGCAACCATAAACAGAAAAATAAAAACTTAAAAAGCAGGAGAGCTGGACGTGACGAGTTACTGAGTTACTAAGGGACTTTTTCTCTGTATGATGAATGTTTTTAAGCTCCTCAGGAAACATTCTTGGACAATGCAGCTTTCAGGTACTTCCTAGAAGTTTCTCCTTGGGAATGTCATCATTAGGACAGTATCTAAGTGGTTTTGGGGGGAAGCTAAATGCACAGCCCGGAAGAAGGTTGTTTTGTTTGCTTGTTCTCAAGGAGGGGAAGTTATAATCTGTTACTGGAACAAAACGCAGCATTGAATCACCCTGCAAGTCATCGCTGTCCAAAAATAACATGGTATATAATTCTGGCTCAGCAGCTGACCTTTACAGTGAGTGAAAATGTCCTGATGATCCAAATCAAATGATCCAAAAGTGCTTGGAATATAGTCTGTTTTTGAAAAAGGTTTTTGTCCTCTCCTCTTTCATTTTGGCCAGGGATGATTTGCTCACAGACTCTTTGGTGCAGAAGTGTGAAAAGGACCTGCGGTGTGTATGTGTGGCTGCTGAATAACTGAAATAGAGTTTACAGCACAAATGTCAGCGGCCGCCGCTTCTTTAATGACATTAAGCCAGGCATACACTGTGGCCCAATTTAATCAGAACCAACTGAATTTCATGATCAGGCTGAATTTCAGCTTCTTGGGGGTTCTTTGGCGTACAGTGTAAAAGAGGAAGCGAAGTTCCCTTAAAATTTTGGTAGTATGTCTCACAGTTTGAGGAGTTTCACCAGCTCTTTTCCCAGAGTTTCACCCCGCTCCACATCCAGTCACAACTACTACTCCTACACAGCTGGAGGCTAAAGGGTCCACATAACCGGTCAGCAGTACCAGCGTTTGTATGTACAGACTGTACTACAGTAATCTTAACATTGTCTCTGTAATTTGGCAGGTTCTCACTTTCAGTGCAGGGTAGTAAAGTTAGCGATGCTGTTGTAGCACAGTTGGTTCGTCAGCGGCTGAATCCCAAACACCCTCCTCCTATCTATGAAGCGGGCTACATAAATTCTCCTCCAAAACATTAGTCCGGTATGGAATGACACATGACTGAATCCCAGATGACTGGGTATTAGACATATGATACACTGTTGGTTGCAGCAGCCACTTCATTCAATTTGGTGCACTATGTAGGGAGCAGCGCAGCGTTTAAGATTTACCCAGTGTTTTTGCTCAGTACTCGGGCAGCAGCGTGCTGTTCGGAATGATCTTTATTGGAAACCGTCTGTAAACGGAGCTGCGTTTCATGTGCACCCATGTTGCGACAGAGTGTGAGTACATACATCGCAGGTTTTCTCCTCACGCTTTGGCCGATTCAAACATGCAGTATAAGCTGTCAGCAAACTAGATTTCTAAAACTGCACAGTGTATACCTAGCTTTACTTGAAGTGTGGTGCTGCTCATGCTCACTCATCTTGGAATTAGATTTCTAACAGGACATTAAAAGCAGTATTAGTTTTCTACGTCTGCGAACCCGCTATTTTTTTTTTTTTTTTTACACTTTTATTGCAGGAATAAACATTAAATTAATTTTTGGTATGGTGTAAAGGCAGTGCCTGCCACTGCTCACTACTGGTGAACAGAAGTAGCAGAGACTTTACTGTTCAGAGATGATGCTTTAGGCTTGAGGTCAACTAGTCGCTGATCACATGATTGACGTGCCAACAACGTTGACACCCTGGTGATTTTGGGGGCTGTATCTACGATTTCTTGAATTCTAGCACAGCATCACTGTGTACTGACCAAAGGATCCCTTGTCCCATCATCAGCGGTTATTCGACCTTGACTTAACTTTCGTTGTGTTCCTGAGGCTCTCCAGTTAAAACCCTCAATACAACACATGAAAACCAACAGCCATGACGTCATACAAATTAAAACATGCTCATGGGTGACTGTCTTCTATTCACCGTTAGCCAAATTAGCATGTGTGTCTTCGGGACAACTTAACTAGTAGAGACAAATAAATGAGTATGTAATGTATTTGATAGATGATTTTAGGGGCAAGGTCAAAACGCTGCTCGCCTTTTTCCTTTTACATGTCAGTGGTGGCGGGTATTATTAGCATAAACTGTTGCAGCTCGCAGGAACGAGAAGTACGCCTCTCATTCTGCGTCTAATTCAGCATCTGTGTATCCTCAAAATACCGCTGGTGGATACATTAGTTCTTGAGTAATGGTGCATAAACTGCACCCAAAAACAACAGCAGATTGGGACTCCCGTCTGACTTGTACAACACTGACTAAAATGCTCTGAACTTCCTTAGCGGAGCGAGACAGCGTCACTTTTGTTTTAGGCATCTGCGAAAGCAGTCTCCACCCTTCCCTCTCCCTGAGAATGCATGACCTTGAGTCACATGGTTCCTCACCATATCCCTCGCATACAAATGAAGACGCTTGTGGAGTGATCCAAGAGCAACTCAAGGCCCTTGCGCGATCTCCAGCCCCTCCCTCGCTGCTCTAGTGGTCCTCTGGGCGCAATCAAATACCTTAACCCGAGAGCTAGGCTTATGTGTTGTTGCTGCTAAGCAAGGCCTTGCTTGGCCAGTTGGAGAACAGGGAGCATGATGGATTTCACTGCGGTCCAGTCAGCCTCGTAGCTCATTTTGAAATCTTTTTTTCACCGTTTAAAAATGCCAGCTGCCCTTTACATCACGTGGACGATTCATGATAAATAGAGACGTCAGAACTTCAGGTTACATTACCAGCAGACACGACACTCTTATAGAGAAGCTTCTCAGATAAGAGATACGGTTGGGGGATTCATCTATTCAGAGTGGTAAAGAAAAGATTAATCAAAATCGCAAAGTCACAGAGGCAGCCCAACCATAGTGTGTTGCGACATCACAACTACACTACATTCACTGGTCAAGCCTTTTGGTCTTATTGGCCATAAAACAGGCCCGAACCTTTAATATATAGACAATAATAACCATCATTTCCTAAATAAAGGCCATATTACTCAGAATAACCCCAATTAAACTTCGTCCCCAAATCATTCAGCCTTCTTTTCATTTGTTTTGTTTATAGACTATTTTGTCCTGCCTGTATCCCTCCATTATAAACACTGCTTCAGTTCCAAACCTACGATAAAAGCATAGTAGTAGTAACTTTCTGTGAGGTGGTTTATCATGAAGAGGCTAACTATTTCTGTTACCACCATTGGGAACAATTCTGACTGTACAAGTGTCTCTAGAGCACGCTTTACACCAAACCTCTGTTTCCACAGTAAATGTTTAAATAGGCAGACATTTGGACTACTAGGTCTACTAGTTATAAGCACCGCCTATCCGTTCTGTTATTTGGAGGCTCTTAAACTTGCATAATTATTTTGACCCATATGGGCAAATATATAATGGAGTGCAGTTGAGTAAAAGTAGGAATACCCTTGGTAAAGCATTACTTGAGCAAAAGTTGAAGTGTCCTTTTGGTGCAAACATATAAAAGTTCTTGCTTATTAAATGTATCAATAGTAAAAGTACTTTGAGTCTTTAAGAATATTGAGTAATATTATTTTACTTATCCAGAAGACAGTACTCCATACAGCTCTCTTTAACAGACATGTATAGACTTGGTATACGGTGTTCCCATTACATGGAAGCTTCATGTAAAGCTTCATTACAGCGAAACAAATCAAACATCCGTCACTGTAGTTTAAGACTCTTGATGAAGTCTACTTATATCTGGTCTTTTATAATTACTGAAATAGATACTCGGGTGGTGCCACCGCATGTGCTATGAGGTCCCTACGTAGGTAGCCTACCAAGTGTACCTATACCACATTTTAATGGAACCAACCCTGCGCCCAAGCCAGAGCATCTTTATTTAAGAGTCTAGAGTTAGTAAGGCGATTTCTCTCCTCTCCTTAAATATACAAGGCTGGTTCTGGCTGGATCAATTGTCCTCAAGGTGAAAGCAGACAGATCTCTCAGAAATGCTGCCTGTTTGCCCCACAGTGGAAAGTGGTGGTAGGTCAGTGTCCTAGCTCCGTGTTCAGTGTGCTTATTGCTTAGACTATACAAGCTCCATTTGGGGTTTTGCAGTTAAGGCCAAGTTTGCGTGCCAAGGACTAATCTCCCATGGCCCTGGCAGAAATGTAATCTCTCTCTCTCTCTCTCTCTCTCTCTCTCTCTCTCTCTCTCTCTCTCTCTCTCTCTCTCTCTCTCTCTCTCTCTCTCTCTCTCTCTCTCTCTCTCTGGTATCGACAGGGCGTCTGCACAATGACGACAGCTTTTCTGCACTTTTTCTTCCTGGCTTCGTTCTGCTGGGTCCTGACTGAGGCTTGGCAGTCCTACATGGCCGTGACAGGGAAGGTGCGGACCAGGCTCATCCGCAAACGCTTCCTCTGTCTAGGATGGGGTGAGTGCCTTTTGATTTTTTTCTCTCTCTCGCTCTCTCTCTCTCTCTCTCTCTCTCTCTCTCTCTCTCACACACACTCACTTACACTCACACACACACACACACACAGAGCTGTTGTTAGTCCCTGGGGAGCATTTGGAGAGCCTCTGGCCTGCACAAACTGTCCTTCCCCCTCAGTTCTCTATCAGAGCTGCACTGTATCTGCCTCTGTGACAGACAGGATAGAGCTCAGCCCTCTACATTAATGCTTTGAAAAGGATCAGGCTCCTTTCTTCCTGTTCTTTTCTGCCTCTCTTCACTTCTCCTGCTTGAAATGAAGAGGCTTCATGACTTGAATTCATACAGTGACGTCAAGTGTGTTGTGGTGATGCTTTACATTCAAAGACTCCAGCCGTTTTCATCTGCTGCACCTGTAGCAAACGGTCAGCTACCACACAAATAGTCATTTCTCATTGACTCAAAACATGCTTACAAATGAAGCAGTTGACTGTTGGTGATATAGACAAGGCACGTTGAGATTAAGCTGGAAAATGCTGGAGTGTTCCTTTAAAGAGGAGCACGTCTTCACAACCCCTCATTGGTTAATCAGTAGAATAGGACTGAAGGATTCAGACGAATGACCTTTTGAGCTTTTTTGAGCTAATATTGTGGTTGTTTTCTATAAAATGATCCATGTCTTTTCTTTACTAAGCACACCAACGCTTTGGCTTCCTTTCCCACCTGGTGGTTGGGATATCACAGCACACAGATGTTTAATTACTTCCCATTCATCTAGCTCGTCTACAAGCAGTTCACCAGCTCTGTGCTATTAAGCCTGATATTGCCACTTACACTCGTTTATAGTGTAGACTGTAATTAAAATTTCATATTTTGTGAGATTGTGATTTTAACACAATGAATGCTTCACACTGCTATTATAATCAGCCACAGGGAGCAAATTTCTGATTCCACTGGCAGGTTTTATATTATGATATTCACTTTCTTGGGGTTTGTTCTCAGGTTAGATCTCAGTGTTGGGAGAAACATGGTCAGAGCAATTCTATAGTAGAGTAGTTTAAGAACATGTGATCAGTCTTGACAGACATATTTAAAAACCTATTGGGTGGATGATTGATGGACAAGGCACAGTGTCTTGATCAAACACCAGGTCCAGGTGTGTGTTTGTGGTATTTACGTAGTCTCAAGAAACGTGGAATTATAGCGCTTCAGATCATTGCTTTACTGAAAACCATATTGTCAAACAACAAAAATGATTTCTTTACTGGAGTAGCAGACTGCACTATTTCACTACTGAACTATGAAGAATGACCTATGTGGGTATATTTACTGTATTGTGGTTTAACAGCACGTCACTAAAGACCATCCTTGAATTATTTCATTTCCATCCAAAAAGCTGTTAAGTACAAGTTAGGAAGAAAGAAAAAAGTGACAACAGAAAAACAGCACTTTCATTTTTGAGGGAGAGAAAAACATCAAGCTCCACTACTGCTGCAGATCCCAGATCATCCACGGGTGTTTCTGTCCATCCTTCTTCCACTGTGAGAACACCTCAATGCTGTGGAGGTCTGAAAGGAGGTGTAGCTGTTCAAGAAGCTCCTCACTGAGAAAAGGAGACACACATCCAACAAAGAAGCTGCTGGTGTTCTCAGAACAATGGACTGACCACCCCAGGGTCCAGCCCCCTTAACATCACTGACAGTGTTTGGAGTTACTCAGAAACCACAACTTCTAGGACTGACTCCTGAGAAGGATGGAAGCTGTGATAAAGTGTGGAGTTGAGTAGGGTATACCTCACGTGTAGGGGCTTTACTGGTTCACATCTCTAGCTATGTTTAGATCCTACTTTTAAAGACCATCAAATACATGTGGGACCACTTACAGAACACGTTTTTGGGTTGACTGTGCTGTAAGAGGACCATCAGTCCCAACACATGGCCTTCTTTCTAATTTCACTTCGAAGAAATTCCTCTTCTTGGACTGACTGTATCTTCTCGAGTAGCTTTCCTGGTCCATTAGCCGACGTTCTGCCACTTCTAAACTAAAAGTAGACTAAGAGCAGACCTGAGGCAGTTAGGGCTGGCTAGCATGAATGATGTTTTCCATTGTGTTGATGGGAGGAGGGCTTGTGGGAATGTTCTGTAGATGATAATTACGCTCCTGCACTCCTCCGGACGGAGGGCCTTCCATCTCCCACCACTTCAACCTGCTCTTTAATTTTTAAAAAAAGGAGAATGAAAGAAACAGAAATCAAATTGATTACAAAAGAGCTTGTACTCATTCTTCTAGTTACCTAGCAACAAACACGGCAGTCCTTCCATCATTGCGGCGTTTTAGAGCTCGGAGAGGAGACGCCGAGAAAAGACAAGGAGGAAAAAACATCTTGAAAAGAAGACGAGTAATCAAACTCTAGCATATTCTATTCACTGTACTGGATCTCCCTATGGAGGCTTTACAGATTCGGCTGTTAAAGGTTCCCAGTTACATCCCATACCAGCAAAAATGCGGAGTGTTTTCCCGGCGGTTTGTATTAGCACTCCCTCTGCATCAATTTACTGTAATGGCTGTGGAATTAGAGACGACGTCCGCTCGAGTGAACTTGTTGCTCCTGCTTTTGTGCGACTCCGTCATATGACTTCCTTAACAACAGTTGCTAAGCAGTAAATGTGAAGAGGCAAAGCGAAGGAACTGGATGAAACCGTGGTTCGCTGTGTTATGACATCTCTTTTCAAAGTCTGCCGAAAGCATGAAATGACAGGAAATAGGACTTGAATTTCAATCAACTGTCGCGCAAGACCTGCTTTGTAACCAGTTATAAAGGGTTACCAGTCCAGTGGGTCTCCAGTGAGTCTCCAGTGAGGGAGGGCACGTTTCACTTTTCCGTTCCACTGTTCCTTACACTGTAAAAGAGCTCGGCCACACGATTTCAGCAGTTCGTTTAGCTATTTATATCAGCTGTGTGCTTCACTAAGTATGATTTTCTGCCTTTCTAGAGTCCATTCTGTATTAAAGTCGTGTTTTTCCAGCTTTGATCCTTTCATAGCTTTTCCATTTCTGCATTTTACTGTACCTTCTGTTTGTCCAAACATGCGCTCATAAACAGGGTTCTGTAGTAAATGGGAATGGTTCCCTTAATGCCTTAATGGGTTTGTGTATGGTGAATGTGTTGTATATGGTTCCATATAGCATCAGAAAGGGTTCTTCTACAGTGGTGAGCTTGGCATCATACGGATAGCAGAACCATCTTCAGTGCTATATTGAACCATTCTACCTCCATGGGTTGTTCACAGTGGTGGCGAATAGAACCAGACGTCCACTTTTAAAAGCTCCTTCATAGAAAGTTACTACACAAAATGGTTACAGGACATGCAGGACTTTATATGGATGGATAAATGGTTTCCTTTATTGTCATTGCACAGGGTACGACGAAATTGGGTAGCAATCCCAACCGAGCTCACACACAAGACAAAAGACAAAGTGAGAAAAGAGTGCAAATATTTACTAATTGTAATTATTAGAACTTAGAATTAGAAGCTTGGATACATGTAGGTTCACTGGTCATGTTGTAGACACACAGCCCCTGGTTCAGATCACTAGGAATATCACTGGAACGTCTACAAGGAACTATTTCAACCCTGAATCACTGTGGCTGTGAGTATATTGTGTCAAATTTGGGATAAATCAATGGAATTCTCGTTACTAGGAATAGAAACTGTACATTTTGAGATTTGTTTAACCTAAAAAGAATCACACTCTCATTTTATTAAAATTAGTGTTCTGTAAAGCTTCTTTAGGAAACCAGAAAAGAGTTTACGGTGTGATCACTCCAAACACACCAATTCTGGCACCTTTATTGTTATGGGTGTAGTTAAAAGCTTGAAAACATTTTTGAATATTTAGAATAAATTATAATTTTTTTATTTGAGCTGCTTTGGTTAGGAATCACTGCTCTTTCCTTTTTCTCTTCCTCTACCTGTCCAGATAATGAAAGTGACCTTTGTAGTAAATGCAGCTGCGTATGGACGGCAGTTTGCTGCTGGACTAGGGGTGGGTGATTAATGCCATGGAGAGTGTTTGGAGGGCTCTGGTGCATTAGGCGTCCCAGTGGAGTGAGGAGAGAGAGGGAGAGGAGGATGACCACTGGGCTTCTGCCCGGTTCCTCTGAGTAAACTGATAGCATCGATAAGTCGCGCGAGAGGGGAAGCCTTAATATTCAGAGCACGGTGACAGTAGAATGAAGCCTTTCTGAGCAGCAGTCCACCCTGAGAGACAGAGAGAGAGACAGAGAGAGAGGAAAGAGAGAGAGGGAAGAGAGAGAGAGAGAGAGAGAGAGAGAGGGAAGAGAGAGAGACAGAGAGAGAGAGAGAGGAGAGAGAGAGGGAGGGAGGAGAGAGAGAGAGGGAAGAGAGAGAGAGGGAGGAGAGAGACAGAGAGAGAGAGGGGGAGGGAGGAGAGCGAGAGAGAGAGGGAGGAGAGAGAGGGAGAGAGATAGAGAAAGAGAGAGAGAAGGGAGGAGACCCAGAGAAGGGGAGGGAGAGAGACAGAGAGAGAGAGAGAGTTAGAGAGAAAGAGAGAGACGGAGAGAAGAGAGTGAGTGTGAGAGAGAGAGAGAGAGAGAGAGACAGAGACAGAGAAGGGGAGAGAGAGAGAGATGGAGAGAAAGAAAAATTAATTTTTTTAATTAATAAATAATTATTAAATAAATTTAAAAAATATTTTTTATTTTTTATTTTTTTTATTTATTTTTTTTTTATTTATTTTTTAAAAAAAGAGAGAGAGAGACGGAGGAGAGAGAGAAAGAGAGAGAGAAGGGAGGAGACCCAGAGAAGGGGAGGGAGAGACAGAAGGAGACAGACAGAGAAGGGAAGAAAGAGACACAAAGAAGGGGAGAGAGAGAGAGACAGAAGGAGACAGACAGAGAAGGGAAGAAAGAGACACAGAGAAGGGGGAGAGAGAGACAGAAGGAGACAGACAGAGAAGGGAAGAAAGAGACACAGAGAAGGGGAGAGAGAGAGACAGAAGGAGACAGACAGAGAAGGGAAGAAAGAGACACAGAGAAGGGGAGGGAGAGAGAGAGAGAGAGACAGAAGGAGACAGACAGAGAAGGGAAGAAAGAGACACAGAGAAGGGGGAGAGAGAGACAGAAGGAGACAGACAGAGAAGGGAAGAAAGAGACACAGAGAAGGGAAGAAAGAGACACAGAAAAGGGGAGGGAGAGAGAGAGAGAGAGAGAGAGAGAGAGAGAGAGAGAGAGAGAGAGAGAGAGAGAGAGAGAGAGGGAGAGACAGAAATTCCCTTGTTGCATGTTGCTCTTCTCTCAACACTCATGTTTAATTCTCCTCCGTAAGCTATCCGCCATTGTCTGACTCCCTCTATTGAAGCAGCAAGTTTAATTGTCTTCTGTGCTCGTGTTTTAATACTCCAGAGACTGGAAGGGCTTTCTGTGCTCATGCAGACCTAATACAGACATACAGTCCCCCGCAAAAGTCACTTAATTTGTTTAATTTCCAAAAAAAGGTTATTTAACCAAGAGTTTGGAAAATACAGAACATCTTCTGTGATCTTGTGAAACATCTACAGTACAGTAAAGTTTAGACATGGCTCCTCATAGCGGGTTCTCCTCATGTTTATCTTAAAGCTATACTGTCGAATAAAAGTGACATCAAACTATAAAACGGCACTCGTAATTATACAGTCCACCTTAAACACATCCATCTCTGCCTGTCCATGAATATTCACTAAACTGAAAGGAGAACTAGAGCTTTTGCACGGTGCAGGAACGTTTTTTACACCACTAAATATATATTAGAGGTGGAGATATGGAGGAGTATCATACTGTGGTACATCAAGAGTGTTTGCGCTATATCAGGATATGGACCGGTTCAGACTCTCATCAGTTGGAGCTGTTCAGTGTACCACTGTAGAGTCTTTAGGATCACCAACTACATCCGTTTAGATGGGTTTGTCAGAACTTAGGTACTGGTAGTGTAAATACTGAGTTAGTGTGCACCTCTACACATTCATTATTACATAGAGGTAAACGAGATGCTCCTAATGTGGCTCAGTGGGTAACACCACTACCCAGGGTGCCACCTCTACATGTGGGAGACTGGGGTTCGAATCCCAGTCTGGGTGACTATGCTGTGCTACACCAATAAGAGTCCTTGGGCAAGACTCCTAACACTACACTGGCCCACCTGTAATCATTAACCTTGTAAGTCTCTCTGGATAAGAGCTTCAGCTAAATGCCATAAATGTAAATGTAATGTCGTCACTGCTGGTACTGTAAACCTACCAAACCTGTTCTGGTTCAGGGTGATCTTTTGACCATGTACTTAATAAGTACCCTTTGTTTTATAATGGTAAAACTGCATTAGCTGTTAGCACCAAGCTACTGATGCATTCACTGGATTTCAAAGCTTTTGTGGACAGCAGGAAACACTTAAACCCGGACTAGCATGTTGTTGATAAATTTGTGTCCTCCAAACATGTTTCCTGGCTGTAGATGAGATTAGGAGAACCTGGGAACTTTTAAGAAGTCTCAGAGTCATGGCTAGCTGCTCTCAGATACTTCTCAGCTCTTTACCTGCAGCAGAATCACCCTGAAGTACAGTGTGCCATTACGTGCAGTTTTAAATTTAACCAAACATAAATTAAAGGAGGTTTGGGAGGCCTTGGGGGATAAAGCAGAAAGCTAAAGTTAGTTTTCCCAACAGACCTTTTTATTCACTCTCTCACTTTATGGCTGTTTCTTTCTCAGCAGTAGCAGGATAAAAGTGGAACCTAAGCAGTTTTTAAAGGCATATGGACCCATTTTGCCCATAAACCTTTCAGCATCACAGTATTGAACACACAGTACTTGACTATTATTGACTAGAGTTTGTATTTACTTTAAACGAGCTGCTTCTACCGCTGACTGGACTCGTTATCCACAAAGACGCATAGCCGACGTTCAGTTGTACAAACTTCAGTTGGTCTGTAATTGAAGGAAACACTTTACTGGAGCATCTTTGCCATGTCTTTAAAGCGGAAATGAAGACGAAGGTGTAAACTTGAAGCTGTGGATGAAGAATGTAATTAATAACGAATATAATTAGTAACGATGTAATTAATTATGCCATGATATTTAAATAGCACAGCAAAAGCCCCAGCAGAGGACTCACTGAGTGTTCTGTACCTAATCATCCTCTCTCTCCCTCTCCCTCTCTCTCTCTCTCTCTCTCTCTATCTCTCTCATATTTGAAGGATTGCCTGCCTTGGTTGTCGCCATCTCTATGGGCTTCACGAAAGCAAAAGGCTACGGGACGCCCCAATAGTAAGACCCTTTCTTCTTCTCAGTTAGAGTTATGAAAATCATCTCCAGTCATTTCAGCATGGTCCCTGCAGGATACCGAGGTATAAACACTGTTTTAAGTTCTCGTCAGACTTTGCATTCTCTTGTAAAACTCTCTCATGTAGAACGGTGGCATATGGCTCCAAGTCCCCAGACGCTTGACGGAGAACCAACTGCGCCTGGCATTGCACCGTTAAGTTAATGCTTGATGTTAATTTTTATGAGAATTTGCTGATATTCGGACTTCCTTTGTGTGCAGCTGCTGGCTGTCTCTGGAGGGAGGACTGCTATATGCGTTTGTTGGACCTGCTGCTGCAGTCGTGCTCGTAAGTTCACGTTACAGTTCCTACAATGGGGTTCCTACCTGCCATATCCATTAATGCAATCATCTAGATGAGGTGGGGAGCTGATTTTAGATCAGCACTTCTGTTTTGACAAACCTGATTTATATGAACCTGGGCATTACAGTGCATTGCCATTTCAGGAAGTACATAAAGTGGCTGCTGGGAAATTTCCCAAAACCTGGGCATGCTAATAAGAGTGAAGATGGCCTAATAAAGCATCTGGTTTCAACTTTAAATGTACCAAATAGCAACAGCATGTTTTTGGAGGCACATGTGTTTGGAACATGAATTTACACCATCAGAAATAAGTGTACTGTACAGGTAAAAAAAAAAAGGTGTCCCTACAAACAAGCTAAATGCGCCCTTAACGGCGCTACGTTATCTGTTGGGTTCAATTGTGAACTTTAAATGAGTTTTAAATGACTTTCCCAAAGGAACGCTACCTATTTAGATCAAGGCCAGGCGTATAAAGTCAATGCAACTTTAAAGCAATAATTGTACCACAACAATTACGTTAACTGAGGACCTTTAGGGTATAAACCTAGTTACAGCGTTTGTACTGTGAAATCTGCAGAGAGTAGAGAAACACTCAGACGCGAAAGCAACATTAAAGATGCAGCAATGATTAAAAAACCTTTCACGAGCAAAACGGTGATTGATACACAGTCAATCACCGTCGTCTCTAAGCACTACTTAGGCAAAAGTCCAACAGATCTCCTCAGAACAAACCCGCAGTGAGCATGGAGGTAGAAGTAAATTAGCTTTCTTAGATGCTGAGATATTCTGAAATATTCTCTCCTGCTCATCTTGGAGGGTGTTATATCACTCCCTAAAGCTGTAAATGTTTTTGGGTTGAGCTGTGTGTAGATCTCGCTGTCAAAAGCCTCTGCTCTAACTTTCTCTTTTTATTTAGGCTCATTTATTTAATGAGACCAGAGACAATAAGAGGAGGAGACGATCAGTGGTTGAAATATTAATGGGAACGCTTATAACACTCGATTACACCACAAGCAGGGAGATGTTAACAATACTGTGGGTCTAGTGGGGAAAGCCTTGTTGTTGTTGAGATCTGCAAAAGCACTGTAGCCAGAAATATCGTTTTTAATGCTGACTCAAACGCTGAGTCAATTTCAAATCTTAATCTGACTTTTAGTTTGGAGTATTTTGGAGTATACTGGTCTCCCTCACCCCCTCTTTAAAGAGATTGTAGTCTGGCCTTGTATGGCTGGAAGTAACTGCCCAGCAGTGATGTAAAGATGCCCACCAGGCCAACAGACTTTCACATAAGGACTTTGAGAACACTCACTTTAATACCATGTAGATAAACAGTGTTATAGAACAGTGGGAAGATGAACTGTCTGAACTCCAGTGGAGGGGCGGTCTGCTGAAGTCTAAGAGTCTCAAATTTGCAGTCATGATGATATGTTAACCTGGAAAAGGTATTCCAAAAATGCTCCGTTTTTACTGTTCTTAAATTCTTCAGTTCAGTCATCTCAAACAGTCAGTGCAACTTCCAGCAGATCTGTTTGACAAACATCTGTTTAACGACATCCTGAAACAGCTTCACCCGTCATTTTGTGTGTAGTGAGGATGTGCGGATAGACAGATTTACATACAGACTGAATGCAAACAGACATTACATGTTCTAAAATGGGTGAGGTTTAATGGATCTCTGTCTTGACGGACAGTTTGCAGTACTGCTTAAAATGATACAGTGCTGCACCCAAGGCTGAGCTGGGTAAATCACAAAACTGCAGACGTGATGCACCTTCAGACCAAAGATGGAAGTGTCAAAAGGATCCCTCAAAGGTTTTTAAAGAGCAAGTATGACGAGCCCAGAAATGTCAGACTGACCATCACACAAACAA
The DNA here is from genome assembly GCA_024036415.1 of Prochilodus magdalenae. NCBI lineage: Eukaryota > Metazoa > Chordata > Actinopteri > Characiformes > Prochilodontidae > Prochilodus > Prochilodus magdalenae. The sequence goes on from JAMWET010004718.1 coordinate 347,844, forward strand.
ACTTGGAGGTCAAAAAAGTCAAAAGAAAAAAAAAAAACACTTAAATGGACCCTGAGCAGGTTCGCTTCCGGCAGGAATATAGATCAGCTGGAGAGGTGCTAAGCAGGGTCACAATGAAAGGCTGTCAGCATTCGGGTGTTTAGTTTCACAACTGTATTATCAGCTCACCATAGAGTTTCACCAGAACAACAACTCCATTCAACTTTATTGTCATTATAGCAATACAGGTTTGTACAGCGCAGTGAAACAGCCAGGCTGCTTCTCCAGTGCAGTAATTAAAATAAATATGAGTATATATGAATAGTACACAGTGCAAAGACTAACAGACAGCATGTGCCCAAACAGAAACAGCAGGACACGTGCAAAATGTGTAAGAGCCGCATCTGTACGTCAGAATGTGAAAACTGGAACTGAGATGCAGTTAGCATATGCAGGAGGCAAAAACACCTTAGTGTAAGTGTACATGTAGGACAGTACAGTGTGTTGAGGCAACCAGGTGTGCAGTTACGTATGAGAGAAGGTAAGAGACAGGCAGCTCAGTGTTCAGGTGAACAGGTAAACAGTTTACAGTACAGATGGTCTGTATGTAGATACATAACAGATACAGATAAATAAATACACAGCTCAGATGTTCAAGTATACAGGTGGAGTGTGGTGCACTATAAGAGGTGCAGTGCTTATAGACCCAGGGGCTGGTGGAGCCCAGTAGGTATGGGCTGGGATGAGCAGGGCTAGATCAGTACAGACTATAGTCATGTCCTGGTAAGTGCTGCCAGTGTGACCAGATTGACGTGTGTGTGTGTGTACATGTACAATGTGTGTATATACATTTATATACAAGTGTGTTTATACAATGTATATTGTGTATACACTATTTACATACATAAACGTGCAGTTCGGTTCATTTCACAGAATAAAATAGCCTAAACTAAACAATAATAATAAAATAGCAGAATATTAAAAAAAAACATGGTGTCCCTTCCATAATAGTTGCATAACTTAGGAAAAAAAATAGTTTTGATGTAAAAGCATCTTATATAAATATTTTCAGTTCTATCTTTTCAGGACAGTTATAAAAGTTATATAATAATAACTACTTATAGAGCAGATTTTATAAATAAGATGGATTACAGACAGAAGAACAGGTAATAGAAGAGCTCATGTTATAGTTACATATTGTTCTGTAATACTAAGGCCAGGATTTTAGATCTTAGTTAAGATGAATAATGTGGATATGATGTGAAGCTATAGTATAGATCACATTAATAAGGATAAACCCAAAAAGAGAGGTAGAAATTTAATAACAGGCTTTTCATTTTAAAGGAGATGTTTTTTGACCACTGACGGCCACATAAAAATCATAAGGGGGGTTAAAAATGAAGGAAAATAAGCTACATAAAATGTTTTCTTAGTAAATGATGTTAGGTACCCCATGAATGTTGATGACTAAACACTGCAGACCTCCTACATCTACATCCTATAGCAGAATTCCTTTTGTATATGATCCTCAGAATGCTAAACCAGCAGCTGACTTCGTCTTGCACGTACGTGTTTGCAGGTTAACATGGTGATTGGCATTCTGGTGTTCAACAAACTGGTTTCCAGAGACGGCATCCTGGACAAGAAGCTGAAGCACAGAGCAGGGTAAGAGCGTGGAGCGCTGCCAACTGTGCGTGCTACCCTCAGCATCTGCTGCGGTCGCGTCGTCTCGCACTCTCACACGACCGCAGATGCACACTCATTCTTTCATCTGAAACCCCTCCTGCTGTGGCATCATCGCACATACACACATGATCTCTCTCACTCACACACACACACACACTGCACTCTACACACATCCACTTTCATCTGAATTCCCCTTCCTACTGTTGCCTCATCATATGCTCTTACTTCTCTCCCTCTCTCAGTATCTCTCACACTCAGACACACACAGGCTTTCATCTTCAGAAAAGGGCTGCAGAGATGGTTAATGGCACCAAGAGAATGTGTGAGGTTAGCCGTCCCTGAGAGAGCCGCAGCCTCTCTCTCTCTCTCGCTCTCTCTCTCGCGCTCTCTCTCTCTCTCTCTCTCTCTCTCTCTCTCTCTCTCTCTCTCTCTCTCTCTCTCTCTCTCTCTCTCTCTCTCTCTCTCTCTCTCTCTCTCTCTCTCTCTCTCTCTCGCTCTCTCTTACCCTTTCTCTCTCGCTCTCTCTCTCTCGCTCTCGCGCTCTCTCTCTCTCTCTCTTACTCTCTCTCTCTCTCTCTCTCTTACTCTCTCTCTCTCTCTCTCTCTCTCTCTCTCTCTCTCTCTTACTCTCTCTCTCTCTCTCTCTCTCTCTCTCTCTCTCTCTCTCTCTCTCTCTCTCTCTCTCTCTCTCTCTCTCTGCAGTATCGCTCTGGCATCTGAATGCTGAGCTTTTTCTTATTGTGCCTGTCTGCTGATCTGCATAATCTGATAAGGCAAACTTCTATTGCACGACGTTGCCTCAGGGCAACAAACCCATTTTCCTCACTTTACAATGACATGGTACATATTTAATGACAATGAAAGGATCATAATGAAGGGAAGACTTTGAATAAACCAAGAAAACGAGATGGCTTTCTTGCTCACGGTATTTTAACCCTTTTCCTGCCATACAGCAGCTCGTGGATGACACATTTCCGCATCCTCAGAACAAAATCATAATTGTACATCCATCAAAACGCTATACGCATATCTGTTGGTGTGCAAAGTTGTTTCTTTCACATTTAGTGTCATATAAATGTTATTTATGTTATGAGAAACTGTGTAAACATGCATGTTGCCTAGAAGCAGCACTGCGTGATAGTGGTATTGTTGTAGTCGTTAGCAAGAGTGATGCTTGGAGCAGTAGCCACTCGAGTAAAGACTGGAGGGTGAATTTGCTGTTTAGTTTTTAATTTAGAATTATTTTTTCTTTTGAATTATTTTTGTGTTTTATGTTTATCAAGGGAAACTGTAGTGCCTAAAGCGGTACTAGCAGCTAGAAACTCATATCTTCATCCATCAGCATGTAACAGGCAAAATTCTGTATAGTGACTGGTGGAATCAGTGGTTGGATAACACCACTACCCGCCAAGTAGCCACCACCACACGTGGAAGACTGGGGTTCGAATCCCGGTCTGGGTGATTAAGCTGTGCTACACCAATAAGAGTCCTTGGGCAAGACTCCTAACACTACACTGGCCCACCTGTAATGTGATTAACCTTGTAAGTCGCTCTGGATAAGAGCGTCAGCTAAATATCGTAAATGTAAATCAGCAGTTTCTGATCAGAAAGTTCTGATAACTTAAAAATTATTTAATTTTGTGCTTGTATACGTGTAACTCTTATTTGTTTACGCTTAATAACATTTCTGCAAGAAATTTAATAGATTGATTTATGATGCTGCTTTTCTTGGTCAATAAAATGAATATTTTTTATTATCGTTTAGTCTTTTTAGTATTTAAAGACAAAAGTTTCAAAACTGTTCAGTTTTATCTCATATGTTTATCATGATACTCTAATTTCATGCCATTTATACACAATGTTTCCTAAAGGCAACATACTCCTTTCATGCAGCTAAAAGTGAATACATTTATTATTTTATTTTTTAGATTCTTATTTAATGCATGCAATACATGGCTAAGCATTAAATGCAGGGATACAGTATGCAGTGCCGCACCAACGTTTTCTGTGTTCTCTTGTCATCTACTTGGCTGTCCTGCAGGCAGATGAGCGAGCCGCACACGGGATTAACTTTAAAATGTGCCAAATGTGGAGTTGTCTCTACAACCGCTTTATCAGCGACTACAGCCAGCAATGCCATGTAAGTGTCTCGCTGACGCCTCCGCGAATCAATACGATTATACTGCATGAGAGTGCACGTATGCCGGTGAGTCTTAGCGCGCGTGTTCTTGTGTCCTTCTCGCCTCGGGCAAAGAGATTAGTGGAGGTGTGAGGAGAACAGCTGGCTTTTGCACAAACGCACACTTAGTTTGAAGTGCAGTGCCACTCGAATTAGAGAAATGGAGATAAATGTTTTATGTCTTTCAAAGCCACATGCCACAAGTGGAAGTCCCTGCACGCCAGGGCATATTGTGCAGAGTAGGTTAAGTAGCTTGTGTAGTCCTCTGGATACTGATATGGCAGAAGATCCGCTAAGCCACTTGTTCCTAACTTTGGTCCTGGTAAATTCCTGATCTGCATGACACTCAATTAAAACAAGGATGCGGTCGTTAATGAGCTCATTAGTCGAACCACCGCGTGTTTCCTATCAGCTATCAGATAGCAAGATAACTTGAGACAACAGTGAGGACTGTTCAGTACACTCTTATCACAACTTTGATCTCCAGCGATGGCTAAGCAATTTGTGGCTGTTTACTATAATAATAATAATACTAATATTAATAATATCTTTATTTACAGAGTGCTTTTTTATACGGGTGGCAGCTCAAAGGCATTATACAGGCAGGTTATACCGCGTTGCATGCAGCATAGGACACCCTCCCAGCTATCTAGCACCATGCAAGACCACCATGAGTTAGAGCCGGGACATGGCTACATTAGGGGTAAAAACATAAATCAAGGTTCCTAATTAGAAACTGGCTTACAGATATAATTTCTTTTGTTGTAGAACATTCTGAAGGTTCTCTGAAGTTTAAGAACGTACTTCTCACATTTAGTTTTAGAACCTGTCCATTTAAAGGTTCTTTTGGGACGCGTATATTGTCTTCAGTGGTTCGAATAACTATTTTTGCCACCTGTAAGAATGTTAGAGGACAGCTCAGGGACATCCCAGTAGGACTTTACAGTGAAGTCCTGCACTGAAACATCAGACACAGGCCAGAGCACACCATGGTCAGGGTTAAAATCTGGAGCCACGGTTCTAAGCTATCTGAGTGGTAGCACTTCGAAGGTTACCTCAGATTTGTAAAAACTGAGGTCTCTTTTTGCCTTTGTCTCCCTTCTTCTTCCACCCTCTTTGAATTCACCTCTGATTCTCTTGTCTCTCTCTCTCTCTCAGGGCCTCCCTCTGGAGTTCCTGTGTGGTTCTGCCGCTCCTGGCGCTCACCTGGATGTCAGCTGTTCTGGCCATGACAGACAAGCGCTCTATTCTATTTCAGATCCTGTTCGCCGTCTTTGATTCCCTCCAAGGCTTCGTCATAGTCATGGTGCACTGCATCCTCCGCAGAGAGGTAGGCCCACATCCACTCTCGCTCCAGCCGCTCTTCACCTAGCAATTGGCCCCTCTCTTCCGTGCCCTTGCCCCATTTTAGCGCACTCGTCCTCTCTAATCCTCCTCAGCCCTCTTGACAGACTCCTGCTCTCTGCTGCTTGTGTTTTACCGCCCTCCTAGTTTTACTCCTGAGTGATTTGTAATCTGGCAGAGCCCACAGCTGACCCCCAAAATTAATCCTCAACAATCTTCTGACACTTCCAGTATCACAAAGCATTTGTTTTGTTTTGCGGGATGGCCCTCTCCTGGCTGAGGTGAACTCCTTAATCGCTAAGAGGTATAAAAGAGTCCAGTGGCTTAGGTGCAGAATTTTCCTAGCAGCACAGGCAGGGAAAAATGTCAGAGGACTATCATCTAAAGAAGGTTACACTGACATTTCACTGCCTCCACATTTCTCACAGCAGCGATTTTTTAAAGAAGAATTCTGGAGATTTATTTTATTATTTTTGCGTTATTCAATTGCGGAGATGTAAACATAGTTATTCAGAGTGGTTTGATGGAAATTGGTTTATTGTAGAGACTCACAGGTTCACTAACCTAAACCACTACAAGTCTATTTTGAGATTATATAGGAAATGTTGATGACAGAACGAAGGCCTTAAAAATTTGGGGACAAATTTGCCATGTAAATACTGTACATTTACATTTAGGCATTTAGCTGACGCTCCTATCCAGAGCGACATACATGGCTATGCGTTTTACAGGTGAGCCAGTGCAGTGTTAGGAGTCCTGCCCAAGGACTCTTATTGGTGTAGCTCAGCATTTGCTACCTTGACTGGGATTCAAACCCGTCTTCCACATGGGCTCTCTGGTGGGTAGTGGTGTTACCCGCTGAGCCACACCAACCATGCCTCTCCACCATTAATGGGTTTTAAAAATCCAGTCATGTCATGTAGTAACTTTCTCAGAGGGAGCTTTTAGAGGGGGACACCTGGTTACCTTCACCACCACTGTGAAAAGTTCTGACTCAGCATTTTACACCAAACCCAATCTGAATGACTTTGTTTACCTCTTAATGATTTAATCTGAGCCATTATCTGTTTAGAGGACGTCCCGATAGTTGCAATTAGCTTATACTGTAGATATATCGCACCTTGGGTAACACTTTACTGAAGGTCAGGCTACGAGACACCTACAGAAGCCTTTTAGGACAACTGAGATGATATTTTCAGAGGTTATAAAGGCTGGTTTAGTAACGTTTGTTTCAAAGTGTTATGAAAGCTGACTTTGCTGGGAATAAGCCTTTATTGTAGAAACACTGATGTAGCTTTATATCAGAAGTCATGAAAGGCTTAAGTAGGTATCGGCTCATTACTCAGGATGGGTCATTTCAGATAATGGAATCAGTAGGGGGGAAAAGTGTGACTGGTGCATGTCATGGGCCTTCACGTAACTAAGAGAATACATTTGCACCATGTAGGTTCAAGATGCCTTCAGATGTCGACTGCGAAACTGTCAAGACCCTATCAGCGCTGATGCAACTGGCACCTTCCCCAACGGACACGCACAGATTATGGTAAGTAACTCCAGGCTGGAGTGCAAAATGTCAAACCTATATGTGCTGTAGCGCTGTGAGGAGGGATAGTCCTTTATGAATGACGGAGGTAGCTGCGCATCCTGGATTGCACTCTGTAAACCCTGGAAGTAATTTAGGAACGCTAAATAATGCATAGGATATTATTAATGATCCTGCATGCATTCGTCCCGGTGCCTTGACCTGCGTTTAACACGGCCCTCCTAATGCAATTCATCACGTTTACTATGTAATGCTGTATGGTTGCTTTAAGGATGAGGCATTGCTATAGCAGGGTTCATCGTTATGCAAACAACCCCTCGGTTAAACTGTAATTACAAGCTATGGAGTGGCTCCTCACCTAGCAAATGACATCAATTGTTCATGTATTTTCCCCCTTAAGCCCACGCCGCATCCCTGCACTGCTTTGATTAGCCAGATTTATCACATTTTTGCACAGAATGTTTTTCATTCTTCACCTCCTGAACTTGCTTTGAGGTAGCTTTGTTCTTTCAAATGGCTCCCGAGAAGGCTTGCCTCTAGCTTGATCTAACGGTGTGTCATTGGCTCGTAATAGCTGCGTTTCCCCCCATCTTGTGGTTTCCTTTGGATCCATTTAATGAATCATATTCACCGTAATGAGATTTCCAGGGTGCTGATGGCCTTCCGCATTACTAACACTGACTTGATCTAGAATAGGCTGATCAAATACAATGCACCCCTACAAAAAACGGTTTCTAAATTGTTTCTTGTTTGGATGTACAGTCTGAGGAAAGTCCTTGGATCAGTTTGGACCTTGACAGGGGTCATCAAGGGGCAACCCTTCTGGGAGACGCTTGCTCTTCATTTGTACTGTTTTTCAGTTTTACTGGAAGACTTAAGTGGTTAAGTTAGTCATTCACAGACTCAGAGTTGTCCACAGTGGTGTTGATGGGAATGTGAATAAATTTTTGGGGTCCCCTCAAAAAAATATTATTATTATTATTATTTCCACTATTTTCCCATCATTCCATATAAACACTGTGTAGTGTGTAGGTTAACTGGTGGTTTAGATAGTATATAAAGCATCTGCATGTGTGTTGTAGACATGGAGACCCCTGGTTCCCATCACTACCACCACCACCACCACTGTAAAGTCTTTACAATCAACCATTTCAGGTCAAACCCACTCTAAATGACTCTGTTTACAGAGAACCAAAATAAATATAGTAAGTGATCTCAAAGCTGTTATTTGAAGGAATAAACTGGCACATACAACCATATACTAAAATTCACTGTAATGTCACACATTTAAGCAGGAACGTAAACCTTACAAAGTCTTTGTAGTCCTCCAAAGGTTGCATTTGCAAGGTAACACTTATAACTGTCAGATGACAGATTTTTTTCTGGCTTTAGTTTGTGTGTTGAGACTGTGTGCTAGATAAACAAAAGCACTTTCTGTGGCTATTAGGTAAAGGAGAATTTACTACGTATCAGTATCATCACTGTGATATACAAGACGCTACAAATCAGGTGTTAGAATGCACTGTGTCATTTTACCCCAAAAAAATGGTCATGACAATAATTTGATAAATGTTGAAAATAAAATTTGTAGTGAAAAAGTTTGTACTGAACTACTTTGAGTGCAAAATAGAAGAAAAGTTAATTAGTAGTCTCAAACTTTGGGAGCCCCGCTGTGTAAGGGTGCTATTAAAGATTTTACTAGGTGCTTTATTAGCTTAATAGTTAGAACCTTCTGGGCTTTTCAGTGCAATTACGTTAGACTGTCTGATTACTTGCTATTATTATTTTTTTTTTTTCCCAAAATAATTACACAGCAATTTGTTCTGTAATTGTTAAAGTTTGTATTCTGAACTGCCTGGTTAAAGGGGGCCTGTGAAAGAAAGGATTTCCTGTCCTGTGGGCTGGTGTCCAGCTCAGTTCTTTGTCTTCCCTGCTTTAACATACCGGCCAAAACCTACCAGTAACTGATAGGCTGAATCTGCTGGGCTGGAGCAGGACAGTCAGCAAACTCCAGGACCGTAGCTGATGACTTTTGCTCTGAGGAGGTTAATGCATTAAATGGGTTAATGCATCAACTTTAAGTTTGGAACTAAAGTGGTTATTTTAGCATTGCCCCGAAGAGCCCTTCTTTCCACTTTTAGAAAAACTTCCTCAAACGTTCCCTCATTTGTCATACTGATAGTGTTGATGGACAACTGCTGAAATTGCTTCTACATCAACAAGTAGCTCCATGTTTATTGCATTGTCTCTCTGCTCGCTCTCTCCACACAGACGGATTTTGAAAAAGACGTGGACATCGCCTGTCGATCAGGTAAGGAACAGATGGTTGGATATTAATGGGATTCTAATTACTATTTCCCTTATGGGCCGGAACAGGCTGGAACCATGAAAAATAAACCCTGTTTTTTCACTCCAGATAAAAAGCACCCCAGGGTGACTGGCTTGATGACCATAACGTGTCGATTGCCTTTAGAACAACAAAGAAAATATTTTTGGGACCATTTTAGAAAGAGTGTGCTGTGAAAAGCTGTTGTCACCGCATGGTATGATTGGTCATAATAATTTTATTGCGCCTCTCAATTTTCTTTGATCTTCCACAAACCTGGTTACCACATGAAAAGGGGGGGAAATCATTCATACTCTCGTATAATCGCGAATGTGCACACCCATAATTGTCTCCCCGAAGAGCAATCACTGAAGCCCATTCAAAATGAACTGAGACTTCCAGGGCTAGACAGACTGAGAAAAGCCCTGGTTCTTAGGTTCTGGTTCAGATATCAGAAAAACATAAATGCTCTCCGATATTAACACAACCTTTAATGAAGTTTAAAAGTGATTAGCAGTGAGGAAAATCTAGACAGTGCTGAGCTCCTAAACAAACCGAGCTAACGAGCTAGCTAGAGATCTTTGAGAACTTAGATTAGTCCTCGTGTTGAGGTCACTGTGATGCTTCCAAAGTCATGGTTAGGTGTAGCTGAACACACTGAAAATCAGGGTTTAGATTATTATATGTGGATTCAAGCTGTAAGCTAACTGGTTCATCAGCCTCTAGAATGTAATCAACTCATTATGCTTCAGTCACCTACCGAACACCATGCTAGAGACTAGGGAGCGGATTTACTGGATGTTAGGGTGTGGGGAAGAAATACTGTACAGTGAAAATGAAGCCTCGAAGCGTTGGTATATGCTTTTGCCGTATCACCGGCTCCTGTTCTTGTTACTTGCTGCTTGCCAAAACACTTTTACTGTTGGGATGAGTGGTTTGTTGAGACCTTTGCACAGTACTGTACACAGTCGAGTCACATTATTATTCCTACTTTCACCGGCGGCATGAAGGAGGTCTCATGTTTATGGCTTTCTCTGGGCCCTTTCATTCATGTGGAAGGCACTATCAACCGATTTGGGTATGAATCCCGTACACACATACATGCTGATTGTATTCTTTGGAGCAGATGGGACCTTCCAGCAAGACAATACAACATTGACGGTACCACACGCATCACACGGTTAGAAATGTCCGACATTGGTCGGAAGAGCATGCTCTAGAGCTCCAAGTACTATCCTGACCCCCTAATTCCCCAGACTTGGACCCAGCTGAGGATCTATGGGATCACCTTGGTTGTCATGTTCACTCTATGGATCCTCTCCCTCCCACCCACCCTCCAGCAGCTGGGAGATGCACTGCAGTCCTTATGGCTTTAGATACCTGGGGCAACCTAACAGGACCTTAAGTCATTCCCAGCCCATGTAGCTGCTGCCCGTGCTGCACGTGGCCGTTACTCTGGAATAATGTGACTCGACTGTGTACGTCTATATTCCCTGTATAACAGATAATACGGTGCTATTTGAAGAATCATACAAGCTCACTTAAACACATTTCACTTGGGTAGACACACTGGCCTCTGTGGTAGGAAGGGTGAGCCAGCAACAGGAAGGTCACAAGTTCAGATCCCAGGACTGGGTATTTCTAGTTGGGCAAGGCATTCAACTGCCCTCAGCCTCTGCTGCTCTGACTCAGCATAATTAGGCAGCAAATAGATTTTTTTTAACGAAGTATCAGATTCAATTGAAAAACATTTAGTGAGCAGGAAACCATACAAAGCCCTACACTTAATTTTTAGTTTTTATCGGTAACAGTGAGTCATACCTCCTATTTTTAATAATCATTCTAGTTGTGGTCCAGGAGAATTGTTCCGAGGTCAGCACACATCAACCTGACATAACTTGGGTCTGGTTCTTACTCAGGGCAGCCTGCCACAGCTTTAATGAGGAAGGGTTTTGTCGTGATGATGCTAGCAGGCGGGTTGTATTAGACAGGGTTTTCTTCCACTTGTTCCCTTTTACATTGTGCAGTGATATGGTTAGAAACAAAAAACAGCAGGGGAGTTTTACCTAGCGCTACTGCCCTTCTGTTCTCCTTGCCTGTCGTTTGTGAACAGCAGCCCTAAATCCCTGTGGATTTGGGAAAGTGAAGATTAAAATGCCCCCGAAACGCTCCACAGTGCACAGCCACAGAGTACAGCTTGTTCTCCCAGACCAGAGGGTAGTTCTGACATGCCGGCAAGATGCACACAGCTTATGTGTCTGGGGCTCTCCAAGGTGAGGGGAGCACTCCAGTCTAAATCAGGACGTGACTCCTTCCCCGCAGGTGTCGTGAGCAGGGTTTTTGTGGCTGTGGAAAACAAGTGCTTGTTCTCTCTCTCTTTCCCGGAAACTGCTCGTTAGCTGTCTTGTCAGGAGAACAAGCTGTGTTACTAAAACAGGACGCAACAGGAACGCAGCTGAATATGCTAATGCTGCCATTAATGAACAAAAGACAGATTATTCAAAGTTGTCTAATAATAATAGTTGTAATAATAATAATACTTACTATAATAAATAAATAAATAAAGCTAACTTTGATCAATGTAACATCCTTTATTCTGTAGAATTAGAACAGGCCAAGAACTGAGCCTTTAGAGACACCATGAAACAAGCAAAAAACAAATTCTCAGTATGTTACATTTCATATTCACTGCAGTGGAAACCATAATAAGACCCTTGAGTCCATACTTAAGTTTTTTTTGGTTACAGTTATGATAAATGTATTATTCTTTATTTTAGGATGGTAACTCGTACTAGAAACTGATAGGCTCAACTTTTATTTAAAGTGAAGCATGTTCCAGTGTTAGTTTTAGGTATTGTGATGGGACTTCATTTATCATTTCTATCGGTTATGTATGACTTATATAATGGGATTTCATATGCTTGATCTTCTACTGATGTGTTTAACGTTCCTTGCTGAAAATTTTATTATTAAAATTACAAATACTACTATTAAGCCAAGGTTTCAAGTAGTGAGCCCTGAGAAATCAGTTTCAAACCAAATATCTTTTTTTTTTTTTTTCATTTACAGACATGTATGTTGTGCTGGACATTCGTGATCTATATTTGTAGACTTATATAAACATGTAAAAACACAAAACGCTGCTGCGGCACATACGGTAGCGGCCCAACACCATGGAGAAGCGATCTGGTGCAACTTTATTGTTAACTTTCATTAACACTGCAATTCATTCACTTGTAGCTCTCCACAAAGACATGGGCTCCTGTCGTGCTGCTACCATCACTGGCACGCTGTCCCGTATCTCCCTCAACGATGACGAGGAGGAGAAAGGTCCGGAGGGCCTCAACTACTCCACGTTGCCCGGCAACATCATCTCCAAGGTGATCATCCAGCAGCCCTCGGGTCTGCACATGCCCAGGGAGCTAAGCGAGCAGTGCCTGGGCGACGCCACCAGCGACATGCGTCGCACCGTCTACCTGTGCACGGACGACACCATGCGGCAGAGTGAGCAGGAGCTGAGCGGCCACTCGCAGCAGGGCCCAATGGAGACGGACTACATCGTCATGCCTCGCGCCTCGGCCTCCGCCGCATCGGGGATCGGCGGCTCAGGCAGCGTGCCCACTCTGCTGAAGGAGGACAGCAAGATGAACATCACCATGGACACCCTGCCTCACGAAAGGCTGATGCACTACAAAGTCAGCCCTGAGTTCAACATCAACCCGGGGATGGAGCACTTGAGCATGGGCATGGAGCAGCAGTACCCCGGCAGCGCTCCAGAACACATGCAGAACCTGCCGTTCGAGCCCCGTACGGCCGTCAAGAACTTCCTGGCCGAGATGGAGGAGAGTGGAGGACTGTCCCGGAGCGAAACTGGCTCGACTACCTCCATGAGCTCTTTAGAAGTGAGTTCTACGCATATTTTTTGGCAGGTTAATATTTACATTTCAACAGCTGGAAGTACGTAAACACTGGCCCACAATTCCCATATCAATGATTCACTAGAAGACATAGCAGTACTACCTAAGCTATTGTGTGGAAAAACGTCAAAGGGGGTAACAAGGGAAATCCCCTGACTAAGAATCCCAGTTTGGATGCTGTGACCTGCTGTTATTTCTAAGATATCCAGGAGACTGACATCTAGCAGATTTCAGATGTGCATTCATGTTGCTGCATGGAAACGAATGATTATGCTTTCTTAAACAGAACATCATCCATATGCCTTTTTAATAACTGATCATATTTACCTCTACCTTTGCTTATACAGAGGAGAAAGTCCCGGTACCAGGACCTCGACTTTGAGGTATGTAGAACCTCCTCCATTGGTGAAGTGCATGCCTCAGGCTTTTGTTACATCGAGAGGGGCCATTTGTTGCTTTTTTGTTTTACCCTTTAATTTACAACTACTTTGTGTAGCACTTAAGCTTATTGAAGCAGCATGGTCCTGACACAACTGCGATTTATTGAAGCGCTCTGCAGTTAGGGTAAAAGCAGTGCTGTCAGCTGCCACACAGAGTAGCAACTCCCATTCCCATTTTATCCCTCTTACATTCACAGATCTCAAGCTGAAAATCAAAAACTACCACCTTTTTTTTTTTTTTTTTGTAAATCTTATAAGGGCACCTAGAACATCCTGTTTCGGCCTCTGTACCAAAACATGCAGGAAAAAAAAAAAGTCGAGTGCTACTGCAAACCCCTTTTGGTCCGTACAGTTTTCTCTGCTGCCATTTATCAGAACCTTGTCACAGCACTTAGCCAAAGAATTTGGAAGGTCGCTTCTATTTTAAAGCCTGAGAAAAGTGACATTATGGCAAAGAGTCTTTTCATTCAGTGAAAAATGCTTTTTCAAAATGGACAGGAGGCAGTTTGTCCTGATGCAACAGTATGGTTATCAGCTTGATTGAACTTCAACCCCCTCCCCCCCACTCCCTTGCCATTGCAGAAAGTCATGCACACCAGGAAAAGACACATGGAGCTGTTCCAGGAACTGAATCAGAAATTTCAAACCCTGGACCGATTTCGAGACATACCAAATATGGGCAGCATGGTGAGTAAGCGTGATTGGAATTGGGTGGGAGGAGGAGGAGGCGGGCTGTGTTGGCCAATTATGGAGGACAGTGGGGGGGCGGTGGTGGTGGTGGGGGGTTGCCATGAAGGCCGTATTTAGACATCCGCTTTCGCAGTGCTTCGGCCCTTTGGCGTCAGGAAGTGAGTGACTGAATAAATTAATAGATGCCAAGCCGATGCATTCGTGTGGAAAAATAGCCCGTGTCCGGCACGCCTGCCAACCTCTGGTGGGGGAGGGGGGATGACGAAAAGTACCGCCCCAGCGATCGCTGCTCATACTCATTCACTAGGCCTCTAACATGCTTATTATTCCTTTCTCCATTGGCTAATCACCGCTTGGCCGATGCACGATAAAAGATCACTTGATTTGCTCACATTCAGTTATTTAAGGGTTTGGTGATGCTTTGTGCACTGCACTGCCCCAGTTATGGCAACTGCACAGCCCGTCTGATGGTAGCAGCTGAAGGTCCAGCTCTGGTATGACTGTAGTCAGATTTCATCTGGTTGTTAAACCACTTCCTTTATTTATTTTTTTTTCCAAAAGAAAGAACATGCAAAAGAGTTCAGCTCGAACTACAGAACTGGGCAAAAATCAGAGACCACCCTTCTTTTATTTAATTTCCAGTCACAATGGCCATTAGGAACAAGTTGTTCACTTTGTAGTACGTATTTCTGAGTGGGGGGGGGATCAGTTAAACAGCACTTACAGTTTTGATCTTTGACAGAGGAGGACGTCAAGCTCCTGCTTCAGATCTGAGAACATCCACAGGTGTTTCTGTCCATCCTTCTTCCAGTGTGAAAAGACCCTTCACTGCTGTGGAGGTCTTAAAGGAGGTGTAGCTGTTCCAAGACACTCGTCACTGAGAAAAGCAGACACACACACACACACACACACATCCAACAAAGAAGCTGCTGGAGTTCTCAGAACAATGGACTGACCACCTCAGAGTCCAGACCTCAACACCTCTGAATGTATTGGGGGTTACTTGAAAATGCTAAACCAGCTTCTAATTTTGAGGGTGTGGATACAGATTCCCTGCAGCACGTTCTGTTCCACGTGACTGAATTAATGTAGTACTTGATGGTCATTTTGACTGGAAGTGGAATAAACGAAAGATGATCTAAAAGCTGAGTTTTGTGCAGCAGTGCATGTGGTCACTGCTTTTTTCACTGCGTTTTAAATGTAGTTAATATTAGACTTCGTTTTGTGGCCAGTTCTATTTGCCTGTGTTGAATGAAACGTTTGTAAAGGATAAATCAGATGTGCCCACCTGACAGCAGTGATATACAGCAAACAGACATGCAGAATGGTCTGACTTACTAAGCCAGTGACCGTGTGTCCCTTTAGCCGCATATAATCCCCTTTCACTCACATTTCAATCAGCCCCCCAGCACAATGTCATTTGCCGCTTGTTGCTAAGTAACCACCGGAAGGGCAATTGTATTGAAGACAATAAGTGTGCCTCTTCACTCTGGTCCTCAATGACTGCAGTATACTTTTACCACCATCCTACTACCATTCGTTTGTGACAGATTCCTGGAATAGTGGGGTGTAGAGTGGGGTGGCTATTCAGTATAGCGCTCTATGGATTGGTTTTCACTTAAAGCCTAAGATAAATATGTAGAGATCAATTTGATCAGCTCCATTGACCATTTAGGAATAGTTTTCCTAGTAGTCCATCTGTTTCTCTGTGTACTGTATTACCCTGTTCTTCAATGGTCAGGACCCCCACAGGACCACCACAGAGCAGGTAGTATGCGGGTGGTGGATCATTCTCAGCACTGCAGTGACACTGACGTGGTGGTGGTGTGTTAGTGTGTGTGGTGCTGGTGTGAGTGGATCAGACACAGCAGTGCTGCTGCTGTGCTCAGTGTCACCGCTGGACTGAGAATCATCCACCAACCAGAACTATCCAGCCAATAGCTTCCTGTGGGGCAGCGTCCTGTGGGGCAGCGTCCTGTGGGGCAGCGTCCTGTGGGGCAGCGTCCTGTGGGGCAGCGTCCTGTGTCCACTGATGAAGGACTAGAGGATGACCAACACTGCACTGTGCAGCAGCAGATGAGCTATCGTCTCTGACTGTCCATCTACAAGGTGGACCAGCAAGGTAGGAGTGTCTAATAGAGTGGACAGTGAGTGGACACAGTGTCTAAACACTCCAGCAGCACTGCTGTGTCTGATCCACTCACACCAGCACCACACACACTAACACACCTCCACCACGTCAGTGTCCCTGCAGTGCTGAGAATGATCCAGCCCCACATACTACCTGCTCTGTGGTGGTCCTGTGGGGGTCCTGACCATTGAAGAACAGGGTAATACAGTACACAGAGGAACAGATGGACTCCAGTGTGGACCTGTACACCTACAGAGTGTAGATGTGTAGAGTGTTACTTATTTAAGAGAGAAATTGTGCTGATGCATTTAGTTTAAAGAAACGGGATCTAACTGCTCACCATGTGGACATGAGGCACAGAGATGTAGTCTCACTTCCTGCTTTACTATCAGGGGCATGGCTCCAAAACAAGGCTCCACCTGTGGATAAAACAAACACTCAATTATAAAAATTAAGCTTATGAGTAATCTGTGTTTTACAAGTTTAGGTGTTTGGGGACGAACTCAATAGAAAGTATATGTATATACTCTGCTGGTTTAAACAGATGGGAACATAACTACACACAGTTTGAACTAGTCTGGTGAACGATGTAAGGAATAGGAAACATAGCACTGAAAATGTGAAGAAGCCGTAGCAGAAATGTGTTCCTTCTAACACCCCCTTTTCTTCCGCAGGATAAGGCAATGCCCAACAAGAACCCATGGGAGAGCTACAATCCGGCCTGTGAGTACCAGAACTACGCCACAATGAATGTACTGGAGTCAGACACTAAGGACTCTCTGGAGATGACTCCTGCTGAGTGGGAAAAGTGTGTCAACCTCCCGTTAGACGTCCAGGAGGGAGACTTTCAGACGGAGGTCTAAATCAGAGCGAGAGGAGGAGGAGAGTATAACCGGGATGCAAACGGAGGAGGACGTATTTTGCACTGAACAAAAAAAGTGGGAAACTTTTCATGCAGCCTTGGCAAGACATATCTGGATCCTAGGAGTATGGCAGGGACGTTATGTGCCAATAAGATTAAAAAATACAAAAAAATCTAACAAAAAAAAAAAAAAAACAAACAGGACGGAAGGAGGAAGAGGGACTAAAAAGACAAAAAACATCAGTGTTTCTTTTTTTTTTTGTATTCTCACTAGTGTACTTAGTGGGGGCCAGCCAGGTGTACAAAATAACCATCATGTGTTTCAAACGTATCCGTTCGGAGAGAAATTGGGTCTACAAAGGTATATCTATCCAGACCACACCTCAAAAGTAGAAGACAAAACCGCGGCGCTACGCTACGTCGACCCACAAGCTTCGTTGGGCTCAGTTTTTTAGTTCAGTGGTGACTGAGTCCAGGAGCACAATGTACATACTTATGCAGGTTTTTAAAAAGTTTATAACAAGTCAGTTTGGCCATTACTACACTTTTTACTTTATAATATGATGAAAAAAATATATTGAGAGAGGCAAAGAGGATTTTTCTGTCATTTAAAAAAAATGAATGTTTGTCAAGCTACATTCTTCATTGCTTTAAATGCAATAAAGGTAATACTCACTTTTATATGAATAATATATTTCACAACTTTAATACTGCAGAATCTGCTTGAAGGCACTCGGCAAGCTCTCTCATCTGCAGCCCTGTATAAAATATTTAAAAATCAAAAATGTTGTATGGTGTAAATAAAACTTTTGTCTACATATGTTTTACTTGTGCCAAGTTTATTTTACTGAGAAAAGAGAAAAATGCCGACCTGATGAAAGAGTTATAGCGAAAAATGTTAACATTTGAAAAAGGAATGTAAATAAAAGAGGAAATATGTTCGTACTGCTTCAGAGGACGTGTCCACTCTATCCTGTACTCTAAGACTCATAGATATGATGCTCTGTGTCTTACGGGTAACACTTCTACGTAACGGAACCGGGTGATGGAGATCGTGGCAGATGTCATGACTAGGTGTGGGGGGAATATCGACACAGCATAGTACCACATCGTCTTGTATCATAAACAGATGGAGATATTTTATGATATTAACATAAAGTACGTTTTTTGTATGATGTGTGTTCATCTGCTATAAAACAGATGCTGACAAAGCTACTTTTGGGGAGAAATCTACAGCTAAAAACATGAATTATTAATTGTAATATATCACAACGTGATGTATCGCGAAACCAGCGTATCCCAAATCATTTAAAATCGTAAGAATATCGCACTGTGACTTAAACTTTGTGATAATACTGTATTACGGGGACATTGGTGATTCCCAACCCTAGTCATGATGCATGGTATCTTGTCACTGGTAATGGTAACACAACACTGTCATGATCGCATATGGCACCTGCTACGACACACCTATGGCACAGTTAAGTCCATGTTTAGCAGCAGGGTTTAAAGTAAAGCACCTAGGAATGTTTTCCTTTTGCTGTTTCAGTGCTGCACACACGGCTAAAGACTGCTGTCACCTCATCACTCTGGCTAACATCAGCTGGTAACGCCTCAGGACAGGTACCCGGGATAAAGCCCGTATTAAAGGAACAGCTGGCAAAAATACATGGTTTCTAAACTTGCTTCGGTGCTGTCAATCACCCAGGACATGCGTGCTTCTTTAGGTTACAATGGGAGATGCTAGGCTAATGTTGCTAACAAACACTGGACCTGTGAACGTCACCTCATGTCAACTCATTTCTGTGAATGTGTGCTGGAAAATGCCTCTCACTCACGTCAGGAAATATCCTACAGCTGTTAGTGGAAAAATCTTTGAAGCAAGAACCCAGTTGTGTTGGAACTGACCGCTCGATTTACTAACTAGAACTTAGCTGGTCGACTAGCTAACAGGATAATAGCCAGAACAGGCTAAATGGCGCCATCATTAATATCACAGGCTGGTAATAAAGTAGCTGCGATATGACTGCCTGTAAAACTGCAGTGTTAAAGTCTAAAGAACGTCACTAGAACATCTTACACGCTACAGTAACCTATTAAACTGATAAGGGTAGGGACGTTCCTGTACTACATACTTCCTGTGAAGCTCTTCAGTTCTTGCCAAAGGACTTTCTTAATTGGCAAACATGCAGGGGGTGTTGTGCACTATGTAGGGAGCAGGGAGGAGTTTGAGATCCAGCCCCAGTGTGGAAAGAGGATGCTATGTAAGACAGGATGGGTATCTGATATCATATGTTCAGTTTGCATGTCGGAAAGTTCAAAAAATGCCCGAAATATATAACGACTGTTCTCCTCATTCAACAGGCCATGGTTTGATGTGTTGGACTAATTAGCAACGACACCATACTGTCAAGTAGTGTTTCCCAAGCTACACATACCCCCAAAGTCAGATAGTGGGGGTGCATCAGAAAATTACATTCATCTTCTTTCAGTTTTACCTAATTAAGCTGACTAAAGAATTACACAGGTACAGCCTTGGTAAGAGCGACACCAACAGTTGCCAGCATGGGACAAACCTGTGCTCTATTAGTTGTGTATTGTGCTATGGCAAGAACCCCAGAGTCTCCTTTACTGTTGTTAGTGGTACTGGAGTCTCAGACACAGTCTAGATCACGGTTGTAGGGAGCTGTGAGTTTGTGCCTGCTGTAATTAGTGCTCAGCTATCAGAATTGTATTTACCTGTTCAGTTCAGAGCTGAAGGTGTTTGTTGCGGTGATGTATACGATCTGTGGCTCAGGTAAGTGGACATTTAGTTACTCAACGTTCATTTTAGAGCTGCAGACTCTCACGCTCGAATATTAACACTGTCTAATCAAAAACATGTAATACCATGTTTGATGATTTTTACTTTCATGCATTATTTGAACTCAGCAGCTGCTGTTTACACTGCGTGAGAACTTCACGATGAATGGACCAACAGAAATGGCCCAAAACCGCTTGGTAAGAAGTTCCATTGACTTCCATTAAAACTGAAGTAGGTTTTTGCCCTCTCCTCTAAACCTGTTTTCCCTTATATTAGTGCTGCATGTTTTCAGATTAAGAATGTCCTTCGACAAGAACTGAGAAGTGCTTCACACCAAGTATGTGGTACAGGAACATCCCAACCCTTATTGATTTAATAGGTGTCCTTAGGGCTGAAAGACCAATCGATTTTAAACATTACGTAACATAAGCACTATGTTGGGAGCAGGAAGGTGTGACGCACTATGTTGGGAGCAGGAAGGTGTGACGCACTATGTTGGGAGCAGGAAGGTGTGACGCACTATGTAGGGAGCAGGAAGGTGTAACGCACTATGTAGGGAGCAGGAAGGTGTAACGCACTATGTAGGGAGCAGGAAGGTGTAACGCACTATGTAGGGAGCAGGAAGGTGTAACGCACTATGTAGGGAGCAGGAAGGTGTAACGCACTATGTAGGGAGCAGGAAGGTGTAACGCACTATGTAGGGAGCAGGAAGGTGTAACGCACTATGTAGGGAGCAGGAAGGTGTGACGCACTATGTTGGGAGCAGGAAGGTGTGACGCACTATGTTGGGAGCAGGAAGGTGTGACGCACTATGTAGGGAGCAGGAAGGTGTAACGCACTATGTAGGGAGCAGGAAGGTGTAACGCACTATGTTGGGAGCAGGAAGGTGTAACGCACTATGTAGGGAGCAGGAAGGTGTAACGCACTATGTAGGGAGCAGGAAGGTGTAACGCACTATGTAGGGAGCAGGAAGGTGTAACGCACTATGTAGGGAGCAGGAAGGTGTGACGCACTATGTTGGGAGCAGGAAGGTGTGACGCACTATGTAGGGAGCAGGAAGGTGTGACGCACTATGTAGGGAGCAGGAAGGTGTGACGCACTATGTAGGGAGCAGGAAGGTGTGACGCACTATGTAGGGAGCAGGAAGGTGTGACGCACTATGTAGGGAGCAGGAAGGTGTGACGCACTATGTAGGGAGCAGGCAGGTGTGATGCACTATGTAGGGAGCAGGCAGGTGTAACACACTATGTAGGGAGCAGGAAGGTGTAGTGCACTATGTAGGGAGCAGGAAGGTGTGACGCACTATACTGGGAGCAGGCAGGTGTAACGCACTATGTTGGGAGCAGGAAGGTGTAACGCACTATGTTGGGAGCAGGAAGGTGTGACGCACTATGTTGGGAGCAGGCAGGTGTAACGCACTATGTAGGGAGCAGGAAGGTGTGACGCACTATGTAGGGAGCAGGAAGGTGTAACGCACTATGTAGGGAGCAGGAAGGTGTAACGCACTATGTAGGGAGCAGGCAGGTGTAACGCACTATGTAGGGAGCAGGAAGGTGTGATGCACTATGTTGGGAGCAGGAAGGTGTAACGCACTATGTAGGGAGCAGGAAGGTGTAACGCACTATGTAGGGAGCAGGAAGGTGTAACGCACTATGTTGGGAGCAGGCAGGTGTAACGCACTATGTTGGGAGCAGGAAGGTGTAACGCACTATGTAGGGAGCAGGAAGGTGTGATGCACTATGTAGGGAGCAGGACGGTGTGATGCACTATGTAGGGAGCAGGAAGGTGTGATGCACTATGTAGGGAGCAGGAAGGTGTAACGCACTATGTAGGGAGCAGGAAGGTGTAACGTATGTAGGGCGCACTAATGTAACGCACTATGTAGGGAGCAGGCAGGTGTAACGCACTATGTAGGGAGCAGGCAGGTGTAACGCACTATGTAGGGAGCAGGAAGGTGTAACGCACTATGTAGGGAGCAGGAAGGTGTGATGCACTATGTAGGGAGCAGGAAGGTGTGATGCACTATGTAGGGAGCAGGAAGGTGTGATGCACTATGTAGGGAGCAGGAAGGTGTGATGCACTATGTAGGGAGCAGGAAGGTGTAACGCACTATGTAGGGAGCAGGAAGGTGTGACGCACTATGTAGGGAGCAGGAAGGTGTGATGCACTATGTTGGGAGCAGGAAGGTGTAACGCACTATGTAGGGAGCAGGAAGGTGTGATGCACTATGTAGGGAGCAGGCAGGTGTGATGCACTATGTAGGGAGCAGGCAGGTGTGATGCACTATGTAGGGAGCAGGAAGGTGTGATGCACTATGTAGGGAGCAGGAAGGTATGATGCACTATGTAGGGAGCAGGCAGGTGTAACGCACTATGTAGGGAGCAGGAAGGTGTAACGCACTATGTTGGGAGCAGGAAGGTGTAACGCACTATGTTGGGAGCAGGAAGGTGTAACGCACTATGTTGGGAGCAGGAAGGTGTAACGCACTATGTTGGGAGCAGGAAGGTGTAACGCACTATGTTGGGAGCAGGAAGGTGTAACGCACTATGTAGGGAGCAGGAAGGTGTGACGCACTATGTAGGGAGCAGGAAGGTGTAACGCACTATGTAGGGAGCAGGAAGGTGTGACGCACTATGTAGGGAGCAGGAAGGTGTGATGCACTATGTAGGGAGCAGGAAGGTGTGACGCACTATGTTGGGAGCAGGAAGGTGTAACGCACTATGTAGGGAGCAGGAAGGTGTAACGCACTATGTAGGGAGCAGGAAGGTGTAACGCACTATGTAGGGAGCAGGAAGGTGTAACGCACTATGTAGGGAGCAGGAAGGTGTAAAGCACTATGTAGGGAGCAGGAAGGTGTAACGCAATGTTGGGGAGCAGGAAGGTGTAACGCACTATGTAGGGAGCAGGAAGGTGTAACGCACTATGTAGGGAGCAGGAAGGTGTAACGCACTATGTAGGGAGCAGGAAGGTGTAACGCACTATGTAGGGAGCAGGAAGGTGTGATGCACTATGTAGGGAGCAGGAAGGTGTAAAGCACTATGTAGGGAGCAGGAAGGTGTGATGCACTATGTAGGGAGCAGGAAGGTGTGATGCACTATGTAGGGAGCAGGACGGTGTGATGCACTATGTAGGGAGCAGGACGGTGTGATGCACTATGTAGGGAGCAGGAAGGTGTGATGCACTATGTAGGGAGCAGGACGGTGTGATGCACTATGTTGGGAGCAGGCAGGTGTAAAGCACTATGTAGGGAGCAGGAAGGTGTGATGCACTATGTTGGGAGCAGGAAGGTGTAAAGCACTATGTAGGGAGCAGGAAGGTGTGATGCACTATGTAGGGAGCAGTAAGGTGTAATGCACTATGTAGGGAGCAGGAAGGTGCAGTGCACTGTGTAGCTGGCAGGGAGGTGAAGTGCACTGCATAACTATACGACATCGCAACCAGAGCTGAGAAACGGGATGCTCTGGCAATTAGATATTCATCCCAAACCGTTCTATGTGCTGATGGGCTGCAGGAGCCAGTATTCATTCGTACAGCCCGATGTCTCATTAATTTACAAAGTTCTTCATTAACAGAAAGGTGGGCTTTACACCATCAGAACAAGATACTATATGAATACAGTTTTGTTTACCAAGGAACAAACACTGTAAATACACCCTCAGAGGTACAGTCATGATCTTAACCCGTGCACCCTAAATCAGTCTTGAAGGTATATATTCCCAGAAGGGAGGTAGATTTACACCTAACATTTCAAACTGGAACAACATAGTTAAAGTTTCAGAGTAAAGATGGAGAATATGGCACAGTTATATTCCTACCTGAAGATCATGAATACGTACCCTTGAGGGAACCACCTCTGTACCTGCTGGGTATCAGGTTTGTTGTGGATGTCAAAACATGTCACATACTGCCATGGGTGCATATATTAGGAACAACAGGGGGCAGGAAGTTGTTATCAAAGAGGTATACAGAAATGTTTGGGAAAGTTTTGAGCTCTTATTGGCAGAACACTAGTTTATCTAGTTTATTAGTAATGTCTTCTAAAAAAAATAATAATATGGATTTATAAAAGTAATAAGTGATTGATGGTGCATTACTGTGACCTTGACCTGGGGAAGGCGTTTCACATTATGTCTAAGAACACACCTCCCTGTGATTAAATCACGGACAGCCTTCTGTATGACTTACTGCTTTAACAAACGTCTCTGTGTAGGTGAAGGCTGGGGCAGCCATTGCTAGTAACCAGAGCCACTGGTGTAAAAAGGCTTCTCCCCACCTCATTAATTTTTTACAATAAGAAATCATGAAGGGGCAAACACTTTTTCACACCACTGTATATACCAATGATTCAGGCTTAGTGCTCGGCTACGCATGACTGCAGACATTCGGCGAGCAGTGGTGTTCTCCATGGGTCAACCTGTTAGTGCAGCACCGCTGGCAGACGGCTGCACCACGTCTCCCTTAACACCACGTCAACATCACCAAAGACTGCAGTGGTGTCGTGCCAGACTGTCATGGAGTGACTTTCCGTGAGGGAGCTTTTAGAGGTGGACATCTCATTCCATTCACCACCACTGTGAAAAGTTCTGACTCTGTAAGGACGCAGTATTTTACTACAAACCTCTCAGAATGACTTTCTTTACATCTTCATCGTTTCACTCTGTAGACATTTTGAAAAGCTGTGGAGATTCCCACGTACACACATGAAGAAGCAACTTCGCCGGACCCACCGGCGACTAGCCAGATATTCCTGCATGAGAACAATCGTGTGCAAAATGCCAGGTAACGCCAACGGAGGTGAACTACCTGCTCTAAGGAGCAGGAGCTGGTGATGTCCGTGCTAAAAATCAACACTAGATACAGAACAGACGTTGATGATTTATTTCTACAGTGAAACTGGATTAAACAATGTTTATTAAGCAGGTTTGCTACACCAGTAGCCGAGTTTACATTTCTCCCTTTGATCTCTTTTAAATACTCGGATTAAAAAATGATCACCAAATACAGTGAATAGTTTTTGACGAGGCTGAAGCTGGATAAATGTTTCATTCCACCTTAAACAGTGCAGCAGTTACTTGTATCTGTACAGGGAGTGCTGAAATATTTAAGGTGGAACAGAAAATCTGAGTAAGAAACTCACAAAACAAGCTACAACCAACTTCATTTGGCTTTGTACTCTATCGTTACTGAAAGGCACGCAGCGCTAGTTTGTGGTTTACTGCCAGAATGTTTGTGCATCGTTAGAGAATCTGTGTTGATATACCCGACTGCATCTAGATTAATTCGTTCTGTTTACTGTTTATACAAACTGCAACACTTGTTTTTGTAGCTTCATTATTTTAGATGCCACTTCTGCCTAACAGTCTCACAAATTTTTTTTTTTTAAAAAGCCCAGTGGCGAAGGAGCACGACAAATAGCTTGGGTAGTTCTGAAGGTCATTTCCACTCATCGCTGAAAGAGTAGCTGCACCCTGAAGGAATCGACCAGCAGGAATGAAACTTGATGGGTAGGTTTGACATCGTGAGACATGTGAATGGTTCATGTTTCACGCTCGGCCAGGACAGGCCTCATCCCTGTACCTGACTGACTATATGAGGTCGTCCTGTTGGGTGTGCGTCTATGCTAGTGCTGTTGTGTAGGTGGCTTCTTTGGCCTCAGAGAAGAGGACTGTGTTATCGACGTGTGCCATGCTGGCCATGTGGATACTACAAGAGCACGCTGTTGGCAGCAGAGATTAGAAGGCAATACGGATCTGGCAGATCTACACGAATCACAGAGATAGAGAGAGAACTGACAAACTGTCCTGACCCAACAGTGATGCCTCCATGAGTCCTTACTTTAGAAATTTTGAAATTAGTTAAGACTCCTAGTTCCTGAGTGGCCCAAGCGTCTACACCGCAAACACTGATATCTTGGCAGGTTAAATATGAAGTCTGGTTGATGCATCTAATGATAATTTAAATTTTAAAATTGTTCCTGGATTTCGTGGCCGGCAATGTAACGATACTTCGTCTTTACTGGGACAAAATGACAATGTGCTTTTGTAAGCATATCGCAGATATTGTTGGGGTGTCAGCTGACTGAAACTGATGATGATTCAGCTCATTGTCAGATTCCAATATGGTGAAAAAAGGCTGCTTAGATATAAAGAATATACATTTTCTGTGGCTCATGATTTTTAGTTTTTCTATTGCCACATGCACTGCAGCATTATCAGCAGCAGCAGACTTATAAGCTATACCAGGTTCTAGCAAAATGTCAATGTTCTTCCGTTGATGAAGTGCGATGATGATATCACCGTGTTTATTTTTTTACTTTACTTACATTTTTATTTTTTTAATTTTAAGTGATTTCATCTCATTTCTGGCTTGTTTTAGGAGATGATGGTTGAATTTTGCCCAATTATCTGCGAATATAAGACGATAATTTGGTACAGAGACGTATGTAGTAATGTACCACAGACGCAAAGCATCGTAGAAGTAATATAATGCGTAAGGAGATTCTAGGAACCTACGTACTATAGTCGCTACATTTAAAAAGAAGTCATTAATAAAGTTATGGGATGTTTTGGTTTGACAACCCCAACACTACTAACATTAACACTAGCACTATGTATGTATTGGTGTAGCACAGCACAGTCACCCAGACTGGGATTCGAACCCCAGTCTCCCACATGTAGAGGTGGCACCCTGAGTAGTGGTGTTACCCACTACTCAGGGTGCCACCTCCACATGTGGGAGACTGGGGTTCGAATCCCAGTCTGGGTGACTATGCTGTGCTACACCAATAAGAGTCCTTGGGCAAGACTCCTAACACTACATTGGCCCACCTGTAATCATTAACCTTGTAAGTCGCTTTGGATAAGAGCGTCAGCTAAATGCCGTAAACGTAAATGTATGGTCTGCAGAGCTTGCTGACTCTACCTCGGAAACCATGCCGAAGAACCGTTCCTCCAAAATGTAATTATTACAGCTTAGCATGGCATGGTACTGTTAAATTTGTGACGTTCTGCCATATTCTGGAATAATGGAAGTAACAGTGGAATAATAATAGTATCTGTTACGGTTCATAGTGCTGCAATGGATGTGACAAAACAGTGAGCCAGACGGCTGAAAGGTACACTTAGCAGCTTTCCTCACCAAATTGAAATTGAAACTTGAAAAGGAGTGTGTGTGGTTTGGGATGCAGTGTAGGGTCGGTCAGTGAGACACAGTCCAGGGGGTCCAGTGTCTGATTACAGCTCTTCTATGCTGCTTGTTAGCTGCTAATTTAACATCTCCAACAAAGTTTAAGGTGTTCCTGGATTTAGGTTCCGTTTATTGGGGTAAATTAATTTAGTATTATTAATTTATAACAGCAAACTTGTGCCTTACTTTCTTTGTATCTAGTCAATATTATCGAAAGTATATATATATATAATACTTAAATTATTTCTAAACATTAGTAGTTGTTTTAAGTGATTATATTCAGGTCAAATTATCTCACTATATTGGTAGATAATTGTTTGTTTCATAGCATATTTTCTGCAAGAAAGGATTTCTGTCAATACGGTGATTCATTTAATTAGATCACTTGAAACAAGTAAGTAAATTAAGGTTATAATTAAAGTGGAACCCAAACTCAACATCTGAAATATCAGGTAATTAATATTTTTTATATTAAAATTATTTAAAATTACTTAAAACTAATAAAACTGTCCAGTAATATACAAAATAGTTTTCTAATAAAGTTACAACAGACTTAATACAATGTTAGCCACGTCGACTACAGTAAAAACAAAATTATTGCTATATTAAATGTTTTTAATAAACACAATTAAATTACACTTTTATTATAAAGCATTTTCACCATCAATGTCCATGATTGCATTGGCAAACCGCATCAGCCCTACTGTTAATTAGTATGTCGTATCATAATAACTGACCAATTCTTTGATGTAAGAGTGTGTGAACATTGATGTGGCTACATCCAGAAACTTGTCCAGTACTTGTCCAATTAGTGCCACTGGAGGTATTACATGCTACTAGGTACATTTCAGTCACAGAGGACACATTCTTTGTCTAGTGAGCTTATATACAACATCGAACAGTCAGGGGGTGCTAGCTGCTAGCAAATTACCGAATACAAAAACCACCATGTACTACGCAGCATGCCGCGGATGTATCTATTTTTCAGGAACCCAGATTAACTATCAACATACCAACGGAGGCCCTACGATTCCCGCTACCGTATGACATCAGGCTAATACTGTCTATAAACCGAGACATTTTCCAGCTTCTGGTTAAACTTTCCTGTTCTACCTTAAATGGCGTAGCGGTTATTGTAACTCCCTGTGCCAGAATATAACAGCTGTACCATTTAAGGCGGAACAAAAAGCTGGTGAAAAGGATGCCACCTTCATCCACCTATTGAAACTACAGTTTGAGAGGATAGTTTTTTACCTGCTGCACCCTTTAAGATGGAACGGGAAAATACAAACGCTAGGCTGGCGAATGAGAAGCTGACTCCACAATCCTACCTAGATGATGTTCTGTCTGGAGCTTTATGAACGGGGTTACTGATGCATGTGCCGTACAGTAGGACACTTTTACAGGGGTGGTTCTTCTTTGTGTGTCTTCCAGCTCGTGCTATAGCGCCACCTAAGTCAAGCTGCTGTTTCAGTGGAACAGGGTGAGAGTCTCTCTCTACAGTCAGGGTGTGGTGTGTCTGTTCTGGGCTGCTGTAGAAACACGCCGGTGGCAGTCTGTCATATGTACTTAGTCGATATGACGGCTCGTTCGAAACTAAGATCTGTAGGCAATTATACTCTAATGACAACACGGTTTAGAATATATTACTGCATTTCTATTAACAGGCCCCACCTAAATCTTACACACCGCTCCTTTAAAATCTGCAGTGCAATGGGAAGAACCTTACTTACTGATCTCAGTGTGTTGAAGTTCCCCGCTCCTGCTGGGGTTCTCCTTCTTTCTGGCACTCCTTTCGACTTGAACAAAACCTATAATGACTCTGGAAAAAATAGTACTAATTAGTCATAACATCCAGATACCAAAATATGAACAAACTATAGTAAAACCAAATTCCAATTTCCGGCTCCACCTTAAACGGCAGGAGGTCCATACAGAAGCCAGCTACCTTCTGCGCTATTTAAGGTGGAACAGATAAATTCAAATAACTTAAACCCCGACAAAACTATCGGATGACATATCTAGGTGGTCTGTAGGGCCGTTATAACTGAATATAATTAATAATTAAAGTTAATTTAGGCCTTTTTAAGCATAAACAATCGTTAGCTAGCGTTAGCTAACGTAGCCTAGCCTTAAAAGTGCACC
Source organism: Prochilodus magdalenae (assembly GCA_024036415.1). Classification (NCBI taxonomy): domain Eukaryota; kingdom Metazoa; phylum Chordata; class Actinopteri; order Characiformes; family Prochilodontidae; genus Prochilodus; species Prochilodus magdalenae. The sequence continues at coordinate 377,074 of JAMWET010004718.1, forward strand.
GAGTTAACTAACTAGCTAGCTAGCTAGCTAATTAGCCTGTTTACCGTTCGCGCCCGTTTAACAAGCTAAAGTTCGGATTTAATTCGTGTCCGGTTATAACACCAATTTCTCTGAAATGTTGAATATTAAAACACCACAGGAGTTGAAGGAGAATCTCTGACTTAACGTACTACTCTCCGTTTTCTTTCCTCGCTCAAACGCCCTCGCGCGGCTCGACGCCTCACCTCCAACGACATCTCTGAGCTTCTTGTGGAGAGTCGATTCCAAAAGAGTCGGCTCTCTGACTGTAACAGGTGTCGGGGGTCTTGGCGAACGAGTCTGAGAGTCGAGATCCTTGGAGTCGACTCTTCGGCTAATTTATATGTGAACTCTGATCGTTTACTCTTAGAAAAGGAGCCGGTGCTGTTAAACCAATGTGCTAGGCTATAGCCGAGAACGCCTCACGCCCTGCCAAAATAAGATAACACGGAAGTGATTCGAATATTCCACCTTAAACAGTACATTTTCTTTTCGGCCACGCGCCCTACTGTTCGGCTCTCTGCGACTGACAGAGAGTCGATTCCTAAAGAGTCAAATCACTGCAGCCCTCCTAGTCAGATGGCGTTTCTATGGGTACAAACTAAATCAATATACCTCTCAATATAATTAATAATTAACCCTGATTTGTTTTCTAGTATAACGAACGTTAGCTAATGGCGTCTCTCAGCTACTCATGGAGAGGTGATTACCCGAGAGTCGATTCTTTGCTCTTAGCAATTGCCTCTGAGAGCCGAGATGCTCGGAGTCGACTCTTTTTGTTAAGTACATTATATATGTATAAAGGAATGGTCGGATGAAGGATAAATTTTGGTGTATGGATAAAGGAATGAACGGATGAAGGAACAGTGTTGGTGTTTGGTTAAAGGAATGAACGGATGAAGGAACCATGCTGGTGATGGATAAAGGAATGAAGGGATGAAGGAACAATGTTGGTGATGGATAAAGGAATGAACGGATGAAGGAACAATGCTGGTGATGGATAAAGGAATGAACGGATGAAGGAACAGTGTTGGTGTATGGATAAAGGAATGAACGGATGAAGGAACCATGCTGGTGATGGATAAAGGAATGAACGGATGAAGGAACAGTATTGGTGTATGGATAAAGGAATGAGCGGATGAAGGAACAGTGTTGGTGTATGGATAAAGGAATGAACGGATGAAGGAACAATGTTGGTGTATGGATAAAGGAATGAACGGATGAAGGAACAATGCTGGTGATGGATAAAGGAATGAAGGGATGATGGAACAATGCTGGTGTATGGATAAAGGAATGAACGGATGAAGGAACAATGTTGGTGTATGGATAAAGGAATGAACGGATGAAGGAACAATGCTGGTGTATGGATAAAGGAATGAAGGGATGAAGGAACAATGCTGGTGTATGGATAAAGGAATGAACGGATGAAGGAACAGTGTTGGTGTATGGATAAAGGAATGAACGGATGAAGGAACAATGTTGGTGTATGGATAAAGGAAGGAACGGATAAAGGAACAATGTTGGTGTATGGATAAAGGAATGAACGGATGAAGAAACAGTGTTGGTGATGGATAAAGGAATGAGCGGATGAAGGAACAATGCTGGTGATGGATAAAGGAATGAATGGATGAAGGAACAGTGTTGGTGTATGGATAAAGGAATGAACGGATGAAGGAACAATGTTGGTGTATGGATAAAGGAATGAACGGATGAAGGAACGATGCTGGTGTATGGATATAGGAATGAACGGATGAAGGAACAATGTTGGTGTATGGATAAAGGAATGAACGGATGATGGAACAATGCTGGTGTATGGATAAAGGAATGAATGAATGAAGGAGCAATGTTGTGTAGATAAAGGAATGAACGGATGAAGGAACGATGCTGGTGATGGATAAAGGAATGAATGGATGAAGGAACAATGTTGGTGTATGGATAAAGGAATGAACGGATGAAGAAACAGTGTTGGTGATGGATAAAGGAATGAGCGGATGAAGGAACAATGTTGGTGTATGGATAAAGGAATGAACGGATGAAGGAACAGTGTTGGTGTATGGATAAAGGAATGAACGGATGAAGGAACAATGTTGGTGTATGGATAAAGGAAGGAACGGATAAAGGAACAATGTTGGTGTATGGATAAAGGAATAAACGGATGAAGGAACAGTGTTAGTGTATGAATAAAGGAATGAACGAATGAAGGAACGATGTTGGTGGTGGATAAAGGAATGAACGGATGAAGGAACAGTGTTGGTGTATGGATAAAGGAATGAATGGATGAAGGAACAGTGTTGGTGTATGGATAAAGGAATGAACGGATGAAGGAACAATGCTGGTGATGGATAAAGGAATGAACGGATGAAGGAACAGTGTTGGTGTATGGATAAAGGAATGAACAGATGAAGGAACAGTGTTGGTGTATGGATAAAGTAATGAACGGATGAAGAAACAGTGTTGGTGTATGGATGAACAGATGAAGGAGTTATGTTGGTGTATGGATAAAGGAATGAACGGATGAAGGAACAATGCTGGTGATGGATGAAGGAATGAACGGATGAAGGAACGATGCTGGCCTACATATCTTTATGGTAGTCATCCTGGTCTTGCTTGGTCCTCATCCACCTGCAGGCTACCGGCAGCAACCGGAACGTGGCTGAGGCCTTCCTAATCAGTGCCTATGAGTTGTGACTTGGACCTGTGTCTTTTGTCCACTGATGCCAAAGCCACCCTGCCAAAGGCAGCCAGAGAGCAGCTGTGCCAGGAGCACTATAAGAGGAAGTGATATATGAGGTTATGGTTGAAAATAGCAGTATGGGTCTATAAATAGAGGGAAAGCAGCACACTCAGCTACACTGGGACAGGATGCATATGGCCTACCTTTCCCTGCCACGGTGATGTCTTCGGTGTAGGAGGAGGAGGAGAGGGACGGGAGGGTGTGTAAAGAGAGAGAGAGCTTGGGAGTGCGCTGTTAGCCGAGTTGATGCGGTCGCCCGGGCTCTCCAGCGAAAGGTATTTTATGAGATTAAAATGTGGATTCTGGACGAATGTGCACGCACAACGGGAGTGCCGAAAAGCTCCTCGCCCCTTTTAAGCTGATTAGGTTTCAGGTTCAGTGATATCTCAGCAAGAGGAATTGTCTATATATCAGACGTGCCTCATTTTGAGACGGTTGTAAGCTGATTATAGGAATTTTTAACTCATTGCTAAACGTGTTCTTACCTCTGTGTGTGGTTAGGGCCAAAAAATCAGTTAGCTGAGACGCATTTTGTCTAAATCCGTGAGGAATCCAGCTCTGTCCATGGTAGGGTAGTCAAGTCAAGTCAGCATTTATTTCTATACAGATGTTGTCACAAAGCAGCTATACGAAGAATCTGGTGTCCAAGTGAGCAAGCCAAGGGCGACAGAGGCAAGGAGAAACTCCCTCAGTTCAAAAGGAAGAAACCTCGAGAGTAACCACGACTCAAAGGGGGAACCCATCTTCCTCAGGTCAACACCAGACAACCAGACAAGCACAGGAAAGGAGCGTTCAGTGTTTGTAAGCTAGAGGAGTAAATGTCTGGTTAGTCTGTAATTAGGTAGTTGGGTCATCGGATGGGTCAGCAGGACGCAGGTCAGGCTTCCACAGTGCAGGTCAGCCAGGAGCTCCGTGGGGGTTAAAGGTGAGCACTGACTCCCAGTCAGAGCAGAGGTAGCAACAGAATCCCACCGCACAGGATGGGCAGCAGTTCAGCTCAGACAGAGAGAGCAGACAGACTGTTAGCTCTGACAGACCTGAACACAGTAGATGGTGTTAACAGAGTGCAGCGTTGACTCCGGCAGGCCTGGCTCTTACAGCAGGACTAACAGGGAGAGCCAGAAGGTCACACAGACATGAGGGCCCCCTGAGGAGTCAGCGCCCCTCTGCTCCACCGTCAACACACCTGAGTGAACATGAAGAGCAGCTGGTCGACAGCATCCCAACACAATACAATACAATACATTTATTTTATATCCCCAGGAAACTGTAGGGTTTCCTCATCATCAAAAGAACAGCTCCACCCAGAAGGAGGTGTGGGAGTGCGGTGGGGTTGGGTAGGAAGGTAAAGGTGACCAGGATCAATAACTGATGATAGATTTAGATACTGATATGATCAATATTTATTAAGCTACACATACAGAAGTCTGTCTCTCAGTATGGCGTCGGGCCGCCGGGTTTGCTAACCCAACACACCAGACGTCTCGGTATGGAGCTGTAGAGGTTCCTAAAACTAACTGCAGATGGTGCGGTAGGGGTGGAGATGGAGCAGCACCAGGCCATCTATATAGTAGAGTACCCAGACCTCCAAGACAATGATGCTCATTCTGGCTCCTACAAATGAGCCATGTTCAGGGCGTTCATGGCACGTCCGTTTTGGTTGCATCTTGTACAAGCAGCAAATGGTTTCTGGTCCGAGTCCTGAATAGTTTGATTTTCATGTTTAAGGGTGGAGAAAACACCAAGCTCCTTTAATCTTTTCATGGTGCCGAGAGGAGAAACACCGAGACAAATGTTAAAAGAAAAAGCCATGCACAGCGTGTGGTCTGGTGGCTCAGTGGTCTAGGCTATGTTTCTATAAGTGGAGGGTTGTTGGTTCAAGTCCAGCACTAGACTTTAAACTTCATGGTGGAGGAAACATCAAGACAAATGTTTAAAAAAAGGAAGATAAGTGGGAATGTGTGTGGGTTGGCTGTAGAAGCTGCGTCTTTTAGACTAGAAGGTTGTTGGTTCAAGATCCTGCTTAAGTGCCAACAAAGGTTGGTGGTAAAAGGCCACAATGTGAAGGGTGTTGATTTAACTTCTGCTCTGATTTCCATGGTGGAGAAAACATAAAGACAAATGTTTAAGCTCAGAGGACAGTGGGTGTGTGGGACAGTGGTGTAAGCGGTGCACATGTGAGCAGAAGGTTGTGGGTTCAAATCCTCCTGGATGTTTAGGTTTTCATGGTGAAGAGGAGAAACACAAAGACTAATGTTTAAAAAGTACAAGCTGTGTTTGAGATCCTGTGGCTCACTGGTAGATGCCAGGCCTCCAAGATCAGGAGGTTATCGGTTCAAATCCTGATCAGGGTCTCATGGTGGAGGATGGATGCCTGAGGAAGGGTGTGAAGAAAGGGGGGAAGTGTAAGGGGCTTCCCCCCTGGGCCCCTCAAGAGAAGGGCAGCAGGGGTTATGGAACTTTGAACAAGCAGTTTAACAGTTTTCTAGATAAACTTCCTGCTTTCCTTCTCTCAGGAGGGAATTAATAATACTTTTAATAATTAAAAGTGTATATACTTATTCACAGTACAAACTGAATATAAGATAGACAATTAATAGTAGTATATACTAGAGACTAAAAGTATATACTATAGTATATACTAATTCACCTCAACCTGAACGGATAATTAAAAGTATATACTAGAGTCTTATAGTACATACTATAGTATATACTTATTCACCTCAAACTGAACGGATAATTAAAAGTATATACTAAAGTTTTATAGTACATACTATAGTACATACTTATTCATGGTATAAAAACGGATAATAAAAGCAGTATATACTAGAGACTAATAGTATATACTATAGTATATACTTATTCAAAGTACAAACTGAATAATGATAGACAATTAATAGTAGTATATACTAGATACTAATAGTATATACTATAGTATATACTAATTCACCTCAAACTGAATGGATAATTAAAAGTATATACTAAAGTTTTATAGTACATACTATAGTATATACTAATTCACCTCAAACTGAATGGATAATTAAAAGTATATACTAAAGTCGTATAGTACATACTATAGTATATACTTATTCACAGTAAAAACTGAAAAGATGATAGACAATTAATTGTAGTATATACTAGAGACTAATAGTATATACTATAGTATATACTTATTCAAAGTACAAACTGAATAATGATAGACAATTAATAGTAGTATATACTAGAGACTAATAGTATATACTATAGTATATACTAAGTCACGGTATAAAAACGGATAATAAAAGCAGTATATACTAGATACTAATAGTATATACTATAGTATATACTTATTCAAAGTACAAACTGAATATATGATAGACAATTAATAGTAGTATATACTAGATACTGATAGTATATACTATAGTATATACTAATTCACCTCAAACTGAATGGATAATTAAAAGTATATACTAAAGTCTTATAGTACATACTATAGTATATACTTATTCACAGTAAAAACTGAAAAGATGATAGACAATTAATAGTAGTATATACTAGAGACTAATAGTATATACTATAGTATATACTAATTCATCTTAAACTGAACGGATAATTAAAAGTATATACTAAAGTCTTATAGTACATACTATAGTATATACTTATTCACAGTAAAAACTGAAAAGATGATAGACAATTAATAGTAGTATATACTAGAGACTAATAGTATATACTATAGTATATACTAATTCATCTTAAACTGAACGGATAATTAAAAGTATATACTAGAGTCTTATAGTACATACTATAGTATATACTTATTCACAGTGTAAACTGAAAAGATGATAGACAATTAATAGTAGTATATACTAGATACTAATAGTATATACTATAGTATATACTAATTCACTACATAAACTGAATGGATAATTAATAGTATATACTAGATTCTTATAGTATATACTAAGTACTATATATTAAGTAATCTACTAATTAGTTCAAAAAGTAACTACTATGATTGACAGTTACTGTAGTATGATACTAGTATTCTAGAAACCTCGTTGAACTTGTGTAGTTGTAGGGCAGTGGTGTAAGCCATGTCCTTGAAAGCAGGAGGTTGAGGGTTCAAGTCCTCCTCTAAGTTTAGCTTTTCATGGTGAAAAAAAGAGAAACACAGAGACTAATGTTTAAAAAGTAGAGTATGGAGCAAGGCAGTGTGGGACAGTGGTACAAGCTGTGTGCTTGAGTCCAGGAGGTTGTGGGTTCAAATCCTCCTTTAAGTTAAGCTTTTCATGGTGAAGAGAGGAGAAACACAGAGACTAATGTTTAAAAAGTAGTGTATGGAGCAAGGCAGTGTGGGACAGTGGTACAAGCTGTGTGCTTGAGTCCAGGAGGTTGTGGGTTCAAGTCCTCCTTTAAGTTAAGCTTTTCATGGTGAAGAGGAGAACCACTGAGACAAATGTTTAAAAAGTACAAGCTGTGTTTGAGATCCTGTGGCTCACTGGTAGATGCCAGGCCTCTAAGATCAAGAGGTTATCGGTTCAAATCCCGATTGGGGTCTCATGGTGATGGGCACCACGCACAAGGTGAAGGTGGACGATGGATGGATGAATGAGGGGTGAGGAAGAATGGAAAGTAAACCAACCCAAGGAAGGGGGGAAGCATAAGGGGCTTCCCCCCTGGGGCCTCCCAAGAGAAGGAAAGCAGGGGTTATGGAACTCTCAACAAGCAGTTTAGTAAAGTTAATTAATACTAATTTGCTAGTTAGTAATTAATTATTACTAAATTAGTAATTAACTAGTTAGTTTAATTACTAGTAATTAATTAACTAACTAACTAATTAGTCATTAATCAGTTACTAATTACTATTAATTAACTAGTTAGTTATTAATCACTATTAACTTTACTAAACTGCTTGTTGAGAGTTCCATAACCCCTGCTTTCCTTCTCTTGGGAGGCCCCAGGGGGGAAGCCCCTTATGCTTCCCCCCTTTCTTGGGTTTACTTTCCACTCTTCCTCACACCTCAATCATCCATCGTCCACCTTCACCTTGTGCACATGCACATGCCCATCACCATGAGACCCCAATCGGGATTTGAACCGATAACCTCTTGATCTTGGAGGCCTGGCATCTACCAGTGAGCCACAGGATCTCAAACACAGCTCGTACTTTTTAAACATTTGTCTCAGTGATTCTCCTCTCTTCACCATGAAAAGCTTAACTTAAAGGAGGACTTGAACCCACAACCTCCTGGACTCAAGCACACAGCTTGTACCACTGTCCCACACTGCCTTGCTCCATACTCTACTTTTTAAACATTAGTCTCTGTGTTTCTCCTCTCTTCACCGTGAAAAGCTAAACTTAAAGGAGGATTTGAACCCACAACCTCCTGTTTGTAAGGACAGGGCTTGTACCACTGTGCCACACTGCCTTGCGCTGCAATCTATTTTTTAAACATTGGTCTTGATGTTTTCGCCACCATGCGAAATCAAGCAGGACTTGAACCCACAACCCTCTGGTTCTTAACATTTAATTTTTACCACTGGCCTACCAAACTACGCCCTGAGCTGCTTTTTTAAAAACACATTTGTTTTTGTGTTTCTCCCCATGAGCACATGAAAAACCAAAGTCTTCAGCTGCTAGATTTGAACCAACAACCTTCAGCGCACCAACACATTACTTACATCAGTAAGCCACCAGCTCTTTACAGCTAGATCACCTGTTGACTTTTGTTGATCTTTTATCCTGTAGACTGACAAGCAGTCATAAGAGCCTGTGTAAGGTACTTCAGTGCTCAATTGACTGGTCCTGTAGTGATCCTGGATTAAGATGCGCCACTGTCCCACACACCCATGAACTTTAAAGACTAGTGCAGGACTTAAACCAACAACCCACTGCTTTGAGACACATAGCCTAGACAAAAGAGCCACAAGGCCACACACCAAGCATGCTTCTTTCTTTTAACATTTGTCTTTGTGTTTCCCGCCATGACCATATGAAAAACCAAAACCTTGAGCAGGCGGGTTTGAACCAACAACCTTAGGGACACCAAGCCTTCACTTATGATGGCCAACAGCTCCCTACAAGAACATTTAGATATTTGACTTTGTGCATCTAGCTGTGCTCAGCAGCATCTTAATCCAGGACCCCATCAGGACCTGTGGACTGAGCATATGGTCTTCATCACACTACACCAACATTGACACTGTGGCCTGGCCAGGACCTTACTCAGCCTTTTATGGCTGCCTGTCAATCTTCAGGATACAGACCAACAAAAGACCTCTCAGTGTGAAGCTGGATGGGTGTCTGTGGGGAGAGGTTTGGCCTCACCTTAGCTGTAGATGTGTACAAACACATTACAAGGGATACTGCAACCACCAGACACAAGTGCACAGCCTTCCTGGTGCAGCTCCATCTCAGTGGCCTGAACTCATGAACGTGTGGAAGACAGCTGAGGCAGAAAGCGTACTGAGCGGTAGGTTTAATATTAGCCTACTGAGAAATCCTGCTGTGTGAAGTGTCTCCCAGCTTAAACCCTGGGATCACAGATCATAAACAGCTGTTGGACCAATCAGGGCTGAGCTTCTGGCCAATCAGGGGCTGATGTAGGTGGACTCTTCCAGTCACATGACTGATATGGCATCCGTCACATGACATATAGCACAGCTGTGATCTCTCCGGTAAGCACGAACATGGGGGCAGTAGAGACATCTCACTGATCTACATACTTGATGTTTGACATGCGTGTTTAGAAAAGATCGTCACCTGAGAATCTACAGGTGTTTTAATAGAGAAATTAACTGGTCCATTTGTAGGGTTCTGAAAATCTGAAACTTGGTGAGGGGCACTCAGGCCACACTCTGGGCAGTCCAGATTTAGCCCCATTAAGCCAGATGGATATGATGCAGTATATTAAAAACCCACCAGAAGTTTCAAAGAAAGGCCTACGATCCACTTCTACCACTCTCTGGCCTAGATTTAGAGAACACTGCTGTGTAAAGCTCCACCAGAAGCCAGCAAGTGTCCAGTCAGTCCACACCATCATCACAACCGTCTATCACGACACAAGGTGATCCATGCACAAAGCCAAATATCCAAAAACAAGATGTGTGGACACAAGATGTGTTGGCCAAATGGTATAAGAGCTGTGTTGGGTTTTAAAGGTTGTGGGTTCAAGTCTCACTTGAGACTTTGCAGGTGAGGGGAAAGACAAGGGTTTAAAATAAAGGAAGTTCAGTGTTGGGGTTTGGTGGTTGGGCAACTGGGGTTTGAACCCGGTCTGGGTGACTATGCTGTGCTACACCAATAAGAGTCCCTGGGCAAGACTCTTAACACTACATCGGCCCACCTGTAATATGATCAACCTTATAAGACACTCTGGATAGGCATGTCAGTTAAATGCCAAAAATATCTGGCTGATTAATATTTTTACTTTACGAAAAGAGATGAAACACGTCAAACAAGTCCCGGAATCTTAATAAGCATCTCCACTGATAAATATTAGACATGCCTACCAGATGTAAGACGATCTCACCTGCTGAGATGCGGTTTTCTTGCAGTGTAGAAACTCTGGGATGAAAAGGCGGATTCTCTTCTCCTCTTTCTTCCAGTTTGTCTTTGTCTTTCTGACAGAGCACATGTTCAAGCTGCAGGACACCCAGAGGAAATGCCTGCGAAAGTCAGGAGAGAGTGACGCACGAGCTGCTTTTATTCCTACCTCAGTGCTGCTCACTGGTGTTTGATGCTCGTGTCTGCTGCCTGCCTTCATTTACAGCTTTAGCAGCTTCTTCCCCTAAACGTCAAAACTACTGCCTGAGAATCTGATGGAAACGACCTTCTGGGGGCCTTTCAGGCAGTATGGGCTCTGGGGCTCCGCCCTACCTGGGGCAAAAAGAAAATAACCCTACTGAGACATGTATAGTTACCAGCCACCTCCTTGTATCTACACTCACTGACCGTATAGGACACTCTGTAGGTGTACAGGTCCAGACTGTAGTCCATCTGTTTCTCTGTGTACTGTATTACCCTGTTCTTCAATGGGCAGGACCCCCACAGGACCACCACAGAGCAGGTATGATGTGGGTGGTGGATCATTCTCAGCACTGCAGTGAGACTGACGTGGTGGTGGTGTGTTAGTGTGGGTGGTGCTGGTGTGAGTGGATCAGACACAGCAGTGCTGCTGGAGTGGTTAGACACTGTGTCCACTCACTGTCCACTCTATTAGACACTCCTACCTTGCTGGTCCACCTTGTAGATGGACAGTCAGAGACGATAGCTCATCTGCTGCTGCACAGTGCAGTGTTGGTCCTCCAGTGTTGGTGGACGATTCTGAGTCCAGCAGTGACACTGAGCTGTCCAGCAGCAGCACTGTGTCTGCTTAAAGTTGGAACTCTCAGTTTAGGATGATCTGCTTCAACCAGCACAAGCGGATACAATCACACAGCATGGCTGCTACTTACAGGCTGTGGTTGGGGTTGTGATGCTAATAAAGGTGGAGCTGCTCCTCTCCTCAGTCTCTTGGTTGGGGTTGAGATGCTAATCCAGAGAGGTGGAAAGCTGTCTGGAGTGAAATGTGCAGAGCGTAGGAATAAAGCTGCTCCGGGATCCTGTGAAGTTCCTGTTCTCCAGCTTGTTTTGGGAATTTTCTGTTCCACCTTAAATGGTGCTGTAGTGGCATTCTGGTGCCTGTACAAGCTCTAGCATTTAAGGTGGAACGGCACATCGGAGAAGCTTGTGAATAGGAAGAACTTCAACCTGGTGTAAAGATGAACATCAGACATGCACCACTAACAGTTGGGTTCCCTGGGAGGTGAATGTAAACTTCCGGTATCCGCCTCCTGGCCTGGAAAGCTGAATTACTCCACATAGCCCACCATTGTGGTTGCTGTAGCTGTGTTGTTGTGGTTGTATGTCACTGTTGGTGGTGTAAATATTAACGAGTTGAGGAATGTGGGCCTGTTTTACTGTACCTCGTTTGGAAACGCAGAATTTTTATCTGAAGGTGGAACAGCAGTGTTTGAGGATCGCAGAATGTCAGTAGTAGGTCCTGAACTCTTCGCATTCGACTAATACTGTACTGGACATACAGTATTAGAGTCTATGACCCCTTTCAGACTACCTGACACTAGCTGCAATCAAAAACCACGAAGGGAAACCTGAGAACTTGGGAATTTCAAAGCTGGCTCCGGTTTAGCAACATTGCTAACATAGCATATCCTGCTAATACAGTTGAGGAGCTAATTTTAAACTCACTCGAGAGAGCTCGGGTCTAAAGACGCAACGTTAAGCGACATGTTACATGTTTAAATAGGACAAAGGCCTGTTCTGGTGAGAACCCCCAACGGGCTTCCATCAAGTACGCTGAGGTATTTTCAAACAACTGGGGCTTCGACACCGGAGGTTTCTAGGGCAGTTGAAAGATGTCCTGCTTCATGAGAGCTGGTTCTACACTTTAACGTCCACAACAAGTGCCTCTGGGAAGCCATTCCGAGATCTCCACCAAGATCAACCCAGACCTCTGATTAACAAGCTGAATGCATTATCATTACATGCTCACCAGACAGACTCACAGTAGCAGCTGGTACTGGATTGGGCATGTACCGGACAAGTGTCTGGATGTAGCCACATGTGTTCAGACACTATTACCTCACACAACTGGTCAGGTGGTCCAGATTTGGTGGATGCCCTCCCTGGCACAATCCCGAGGAGAATTCCCTGTAGACTGGGATTTTAGCCACCGCTGGTAGACCCGTATGACCGTACGCTGCTTCCATACACCTGCAGATTCAGCTACAGTACTTTCTTCACTATATGGTCTTTGGCCACGCCCACATGCAGTCACTCCTTTTAGCCAATCATCAACATCTGCTGTCTGTCTGTCTGTCTGTCTCTCTCTCTCTCTCTCTCTCTCTCTCTATCTATCTATCTATCTATCTATCTATCTGTCTGTCTGTCTGTCTGTCTGTCTGTCTGTCTATCTATCTGTCTGTCTGTCTGTCTGTCTGTCTGTCTCTGTCTGTCTATCTGTCTGTCTATCTGTTTATCTGTCTGTCTGTCTGTCTATCTCTGTCTGTCTATCTATCTATCTATCTATCTGTTTGTCTAGCTGTCTATCTATCTATCTATCTATCTATCTATCTCTCTATCTATCTGTTTGTCTATCTATCTATCTCTCTCTCTATCTATCTCTATCTCTATCTATCTATCTATCTATCTGTCTGTCTGTCTGTCTGTCTGTCTGTCTGTCTGTCTGTCTGTCTGTGTCTATTCCACTGATCTATGTGTCTATCTATCTATCTGTCTGTCTATCTATCTATCTATTCCACCTACCTATCTATCTATCTATCTGTCTGTCTGTCTGTCTCTCTCTCTCTCTCTCTCTCTCTCTCTCTCTCTCTCTATCTATCTATCTATCTATCTATCTATCTATCTGCCTACCTATCTATCAAACACCTACCATCACTGCTAGTAAGGTTCAGATCCCTTACCCCACCCGTGCTCTAAGACCTGGGTTACCTTGAAAGGACGTCAGCAAGTGGTAGGAGTGGTCAGTAGATCTCAGGAGCGCCCTCTGCTGGCCACATCAAGCACATTCAATTCAATTCAATTCAATTCAATTTTGTCATTAAACCAATATAAAATATCTATATATCTATATCTACATCTATACCTGTCTATATATCTATCTATATCTATATCTATCTATCTAGTTATCTAGCTATATATATGTATATATACATAAAGATTTCTTATATTATATATATATATTATATAGAATGTGGATACTACAAGTGAATTTGCATATGCGGGAGGCCAAAACAGCTTAGTGTAAGTGTACGTGTAGGAGAGTACAGTGTGTTGAGGTACAGTTCAAGATACATAAAGAGTAGGGTGCAGGAGAATAGCAGCTCAGTGTTCAGGTGAACAGCCAAACAGCTTACAGTACAGATGTTCAGTATATAGAGTTCAGGTTTGCCTGTTCTGCTGCAGGTCTATTTTAGGACCCTATAGTGTTTTTCCAGACCTCTGGTCACCCGACGCTAGCTAGACATCTTGAGGTGAAGCTACCAGACTCTTAATAGACGTACCACATTCAGGCATCAGATGCTGTCTAGCTGTGTTGGCTAGCTTGCCCCCCAAGTTTCACTCTGTGTCAGGGGGTCCGGGTTTAGCTGACTAGCCGTTCTTCGTCTGCTAACAGCTAACAGTTCCGTCACTTCTAATGTTATCTTTGCCGGTTCTGCATGCTTCAGCTACTCAACAAATGGGGGGCTCAAAGCGTCACCTGTCTGTACAACAGTGGAGTAAATGAGCTACACTCTGCGACTGTAGACGGAGCCCAAGAGCAAAACAATACCGGTTCTCCCATAACGCTGCTCCTAATGCCAGTTTTATGCTGGAATGATAAAACTCCGGGACGAGAGAAAGCCTACGAGACCCACACGTCCTCAATCTCATCAGGCAAGACCCCAACGACCCGCTGCAGATCATTTCACCACTCGACGGGATTGGATTTAATATTACTGCCCGAGATGATTGGTCTTGATCAGGCCACTGTAACGACAGATGGGACCAAGAGAGTTAAAAGGGATTTTTAATGCCGAGACAGGCTGCACCGAAATGGGCCACTCTCTGACTGGCACGCATTAATATGCATTAAACCTGCACTGAGCCTCACGGAGACCCCTGACGTTACGGAGTGGTCTCGAGAATATTAAAGGAATAAAAATGCTACCTGAACTACACTGGATACCTGTTTAAAAGGCACTGGGGCCTTTTATGACGTTAATGGTTTATGGATAAGTGGATGGAGTTTTTACGGAGCGGTGTGACAGTAATGTCATACCGTCCACTAAATACACAGAGCTGTTACATAAGGAGGGCTCAATTCACAGAGCTGACATACCGTAAATCTCTCCTTTAGACACAAATCCTGAATTTCCAAGAGGACGGGTCGATTCCGAAAAACTGTAACGGAACAGACTCGTTAATATTCACACCCCCAACATTTACATACAACGCTAACGGAGCTACAGCAACCAAAACGGTGGGCTATGTGGAGAAATCCAGCGTTCCAGCCCGGGAAGGGGATATCGCACTTTCACTGTCAGTGGTGCATGTCTGATGTTCATCTTTAAAGCAGGCTGAAGCTCTTCCTATTCACCAGTTTCGTAATCCAATGGGCCGTTCCACCTTAAATGCTGCAGCTTGTACAGGTGCCTGAATGTAACTGCGGCACCACTTAAGGTGGAACAGAAAATTCCCAAAACCAGCTGGAGAACAGGAACTTCAGCTCCACATCTTTAACAGGATCCCGGAGCAGCTTTAATCCTGCAGTGTGCACATTTCACTCCGGGCTGTTTCCCGAACTTCTCTGGACAACATGGAGCAGCTCCGCTCAGCGTTTGACCCTGAAGGGACTGAACCCAACACAACCCAACAGCAGCCTGTCAGTAGCAGCCATGCTGTGCCGGCTGAAGCAGATCATCTCAAACGGAGAGCCCCATAGTGAGGATCAACTTTAATCTACTGGGTGTTGATGCCCAGATGGAAAGTCAGTAGCTAGTACAGGTAGGGTTGCCACCTTTCAGAAATGAAAACAAAAGGACGGGTCATGTGTGAGTGATGTTATGTTCGAAATCGTGTCCCGTTTGTGATCTGATAATTTACGGACATTTATGGAAATACAGAACTAATTTACGGACATTTACAGAAATACAGAACAAATTTACGGAAATTTACGGAAATACGGAACTAATTCACGGACATTTATGTAAATACGGAACAAATTTACAGACATTTATGTAAATACGGAACAAATTTACGGACATTTACGGAAATACGGAACTAATTTGCAGACATTTACAGAAATACAGAACTAATTTACGGACATTTACGGAAAAACAGAACAAATTTACGGACATTTACGGAAATACGGAACTAATTTACGGAAATACGGAACTAATTTGCAGACATTTACAGAAATACGGAACTAATTTAAGGACATTTACGGAAAAACAGAACAAATTTACGGACATTTATGGAAATACGGAACTAATTTGCAGACATTTACAGAAATACGGAACTAATTTACGGACATTTACGGAAAAACAGAACAAATTTACGGAAACATGGAACAAATTTACGGACATACGGAACTAATTTACGAACATTTACGGAAATACGGAACTAATTTACGGACATTTATGGAAATACGGAACAAATTTACGGACATTTGCGGAAATACAGAACAAATTTACGGACATTCACGGAAATACGAAACTAATTTACGGACATTTACAGAAATACAGAACAAATTTATGGACATTTAAGGAAATACGGAACTAATTTATGGACATTTAAGGAAATACGGAACTAATTCACGGACATTTACGGAAATACAGAACAAATTCACAGACATTTATGGAAATACAGAACAAATTCACAGACGTTTACGGAAATACGGAACAAATATACAAACATTTATGGAAGTAAAGAACAAATCGCGTCCTGTATTGGTTTAATACAGGACTCAACATTTAATTGCCAAATAAAGGTCGATTCTGTATTTTACAGGACGGGTGGCAACCCTACGTACAGGTAACGTTAGCTACTAGCAAGCAAACTAGCATAGCTAACTAAATAGGATAAGGGCGGAGCTTCTTTACACAGAGGCTTATTTCATTCAGTCCATTTCAACAAATTGCTTTCGTGTGATTATCATAGCATCTTCCTGTAAACCGGCCAATCAGAGCAGAGCTTATCTGATTATTCATGAGCTCACCAAGCAAGCAAACACAGCTCGTGTCATTCCAGATCCAGATCACAGGGAGAAGATGGACACAGTGTGAAAGTGTATCTGGGCATTTTTCACCCCAGCCACATTCCTTCTATTCATACAGATGATCCCAGACCTCCAACCCAAATGACTTCGCCAAAGTGCCTCAGTCACACTTAGCAGCCGGTGGACATCAGTGTGAATGAAATACAGAGAGTGAGCAGGGGCTCATAACACGGTGGAACGACCCTGTCAGGGTGTGCTATCAGAGGTGAGACGGGTCTTGGAGGTGTGGGCACTGAACTCACAGGTGCTATTCATCAAAACTGCTGCTCTTTGCCAAAGAAGTGCCTTACCTGACGTACCGTAGCCTGTTCTATTAGAAGACCATTTTGATTTGTGTTGCTTCTCTTTAAGGGGCCACATTCGACGTTATGCTCCAGTATTATTATTTTTTTTATTCATCCAACAATTACATGTGCCGTTTGTATCCCAACAACAGTCATAACCTCTCTACCTCCATCAATGTTACTCCTACTGATCCATTAAAGGAGCAGTATGTAAGATTTGTAGTATACAACATTCCCAAATGAGCTAAAGATATTAACAGCATGTGACTTAATAACAATTTTGCTGGTGCATAAAAGACAACGAATCATTTAGCACAGAAACTACTGAGGCTAGCAAGCTAGCCAACTATCCCCTGCCCATCCTGTCTTGTGATACCACTTTCTACCTGAGGAGGCGATAGTGAGTCACTGTAGCACTGTAGGAGTGGAATCAGTCCAACATTAAGGAATGAAGAAGCAGTGCCTGCCCCGACGGCACATGCTAATCTCCTCCCACTTCACTCCCTGCCAGTCTAGAGATTCAGGCCTCCTCCCTTTTCTCTCCAAGAGCTTATCCAGTGGTGGAGAGCAGCACCAGTGTTAACTCTTCTTCTGCTTCTATTTATATCACTTCCTTTGTGTGCTGCTAGCTGTGGTTTCTTGCCGAGAGCGAGAGCAGCGGCTGTAAGTGCCTCAGTGACTCACTAGCACCTCTTCTGGTACAAAGTGGTAATACAGGACGGGTTGGGGTTAGCTGACAAGCATGCTACCGTCTGTAGGTATCTCTGCTACACCATACACAGTCTTTGATGCACTGCCGAAACAGCTATTTCGTCACATACTGATGATTTTAGTTCCTTTTGGAAAGTTTTTCATATGGCTCCTTTAAGACCTCAACAATTACCTAGCTAGTTTGCGGAGCTCAACTTGTTACATGTATTTAAGAACGGCACCTTTAACAGCACCGTCAGAATACGCCGCCAGGGCAGCAGAGCTACTTTTTCATCCTCTCATGTTGGACTGATCCCTCTCCTGCAGCGCTACAGTGACTCACTAGCACCTCTTCTGGTACAAAGTGGTAATACAGGAAGGGCTGGGGTTAGTTGACAAGCATGCTACCGTCTGTAGAGATCTATGATACACCATACACAGCCTTTGATGCACTGCCGAAAACAGTTATTTCATCACATACTGATGATTTTAGTTCACTTTGGAAAGTTTTTCATATGGCTCCTTTAAGACCTCAACAGTTACCTAGCTAGTTTGTGAAGCTCACCTTGTTTCATGTCTTCAGATACATCAGTATTTGCAGAGATGCTGTTCTCTCTCTCTCTCTCTCTCTCTCTCGTTCTCTCTCTCCCTCAGTAACTACGACTGTGTTCTGGAACAGATCAGTATTGTTTTACCGGTTAGCTGCAGCTACACTGAATAAAATCCTGCTACTAACTAGCTAGCTTACTTTACAGCATCATATTTAGAGTTTGGTGTTTCAGATAGATAAGAGAAGATGTCCATACTTTTGGCCACTATAGCCTGTAATACCTTCAAGAGCACCAAGAGCTGAGACTGGATTGGGCATGTACTGGACAGTGTCTGGATGTAGCCACATCAATGTTCAGACACTCTTACATCAAAGAATTGGTCAGCTGGTCCAGATTTGGTGGAGGCCTTCCCTGTCACCATTCCGAGGAGAATTCCCAGTAGGCTGGGATTTTATCCACTGCTGGTAGACCCGTATGAGCGTACGCTTCCATACACCTGCAGATTCAGCTACTTCCTTCACACTATGGTCTTTGGCCACGCCCACATGCAGTCCCTCCTTTTAGCCAATCATTAACATCTGCTCTGGAGCGTTTCCCACACATGGAACGAGACATTCCCTGCACTGTACCACCTCTTTTCCATCTACGGATCCCGTCACTCACACCCCGCAGGGATTTAGAGCCCCATCATCCTCGTACAGCGCCATCTGCAGGAGCCTGAAGTTACTACCACCTTAAACACACAAGGTGACTCATTCTCTGTCCAAGGAGCTTATATATATACCCACGTCTCTGCAGAGAATGAGGGCTGCCTCCAGAAAACAACTGGACGAGAGCCAGAAAACAAATATTACCGTGCGCTGCCCGAGCGCTGGGAGCTCTGAAACAGGGTTTTATTTGATCTGCACTTCTCGGTACTTTCCTACTGTTTTTATTCTTCTGTGCAGATATAAACTTTTACTCACAACAGTTTCCATTGTTATGGTGGAACCAATGGCCCATAAGCAACAGAGTAGATGGAAAACGTTTGTTACAGGGCCGAGTATAATGCTGACCTTGTTAAATATGACCCCTTTTAACATGAATTAAAGCCGAGCTACTTGCAGGAGCTTTCTGTCCCCAGCTGAACTGGGTGGCCGTCTCCTACTCCGGTATTTAATAATGCACTATGGAGGTTCTGCCAACCGTACGTACAACAAAACGTAGATATACGCATTCAGAGCACAGTCCAAGGACAGACACTCAATATATAATGTCATAATGCGCTCATGTTATCAACCTATAGAACGCTACATGGACCTAGAACCAACAAAACCTGAATGCTCTCAGCTGGTGGACTTGATAACATGAGCTACACGTGGGTCTCAACATTGTGACTTCAGCATGCAGGCATGTGCAGCTGGTCAAGTTCCATGCTGCCGTTGTAGCTACAGAGCTTAGAACGTAGAACCATTTGTGGAAATGGTCCTCCACATTTAACCCATCCATGCACTGACCACATACACATGTATGTGCGCACACACACACACACTAGGGGGCAGTGATAACCCTTGGCCACAGCAGCAGGCTCTCCTATCTATGGTACATAGGGAGCAGTTGGGGGCTTCAGCCATGTCCTTCTGGGTCAAGGACCGGAACCGGTCACCTTCAGCCCACGACTACCTCGTGCTTAGCAGAGGATGGTTTTTAAGCACAGCTGCTGTATATTTACATGGTATATCATAAAACATAAAATGTGGCCGGTGTGAAAGTTACATAATTTAATTTAATTTAATTTAATTTAATTTAACTCAACTCAACTCAACTCAACTCAACTCAACTCAACTCAACTCAGTTTAATTTAATTTAATTTAATTAAATTAAATTAAATTAAATTTAATTCGCATGTGTTATTAAAATAATTGTATTATTATCATTTATTATTAAATAAAAAATGTATATACATACATTGCGAGAGTTAAAAATAAATAAATTAATTTAAAAAAATTATATATATATATATATATATATATATAATTATTTATTTATTTATTTATTTATTTATTTATTCATTTATGTATTTATTTTTAACTCTCGCAATCATGTAACTCAGCAAACGGTGCACTACAATTCTCCAAACTGTTAAAATGCCATTTTTAATTTTTACACTTGTAAATTTCGTTTTCTTTTTGCATATGGTTGTGTAATATTTCCATCAACTAAATCCGGGTTCAGGAACAGTTGTATAAACGTAAGCTACTCACCAAGTCATTTAAACACCTTTCGGATTGTGCTTTCACGACATGACTGTGATGTTTCAACTGCACAGTGTGACCTTAATATAAACCCTCTCTGCATATCGTAACTCCATTTTGGCTTGGAGCAGCGGTGTTACTCCACGTGCCGGTAGCGTAATGTGGTTGGAGCCTAGAACAGACAGCAGTGCTGCAGCTGAGAGCCACTGATGGCAACGATGACTGCTCACAGCCAAGTGCACTCTCTGCCTGGCCAGGTGGGCATGTAGAGCCTCTTCAGCTTCAAATGTGTTCATTTGCATACGACACCTGCCCACAGAGAAGCAGAGGGAGGACCAGAAGTTCACCTCTGAACAAAACAGAAACATCAGCCACCATGAAGACCTTTCCACCCATTACGTTCAGAGAGGTGTGAGATGCTGTGTTCCAGAGCAGCTTACCCAGCCTGAACGGTTTACAGTGGTGGTGAATGGAACCAGACGTCCACCTCTAAAAGCTCCCTCACAGAAAGTTACTACATGAGGTGGTAATGAATGGCGCTGATGTCTGACATGCTGTTTATGGCAGTTCTGAGAAGATTTGGGCCTTGAATTCTGTTTATGGTGGAGGGATACATGCTACAGAGCGCTATGAGGCAAAATAGTCCCCAGAGAAAACATATTATTTCCAGGTTTTCCAGATTTTTTGTGATTTCCATGTAACACTAAGAAAACCCAAGTGGTGGTTTAGACAGTATATGAAGTGTCTATGTGTGTTGTAGACATGGAGACCCCTGGTTCCCATCACCACCACTTTAGAGAACATCTGAACCACTTCACACCAAACCCACTCTCGGCCTCTCTGTTTACATCCCATGTGATTGAATGATGCAAATACTGTGGAAAATTGTAATACTGAAATATGTGGAATTTGTATCCAGTAAAATTAATGCAAAGGTATATTGGTTGGGTTGTTTCAAGGAATAATGCTGGACTGACATAAAAATCAACATTAATTTATATATATATATATATATATATATATATATATATATATATATATATATATATATATATATATATATATATATATATGTATATATATATACATTATATATATACACATCCTTTTTGGATTATATATCTACACCCTATTGGAGACGGGGGTTTGAATCCCAGTGGAGGTAGCAAATGCTGAGTGAGCTGCACCAATAAGAGCCCTTGGGCAAGACTCCGAACACTGCACTAGCCTACCTGCTATACGAATAAGTCGCTCTGGATAAGAGCGTCAGATAAATGCCTAAATGTAAATACCTGTGGGGTGCGAGTGACGGGATCCATAGATTGGGAAGAGGTGCTACAGTGCAGGGAATGTCTCGTTCCATGTGTGGAAAACGCTCCAGAGCAGATGTTAATGATTGGGTAAAGGTAGGGACTGCATGTGGGCGTGGCGAAAGACCATAGTGTGAAGGAAGTAGCTGAATCTGCAGGTGTATGGAAGCGTACGGTCATACGGGTTTACCAGCAGTGGATAAAATCCCAGTCTACAGGGAATTCTCTTTCGGAATTGTGCCAGGGAAGGCATCCACCAGATCTGGCCCAACTGACCAGTTCGTGGATGTAAGAGTGTCTGAACACTTTTGTGGCTACATCCAGAAACTTGTCCAGTCTATGCCAAATCCAATCCCAGCTGATATTGATGGAGGAGTTACACACTATTAGGTGTGTTCCAGTCGCAGGAGAGCTCATGTGCGGGGTATCTGTCTTAGGAAGTCGATTTCTTTAAACCTAACTTTCAAATCAGGCACTTTAATTATAGCTTAATTTTAGCATTAGCTGAAATGGCATGCAGCATTTCTCATTCATCTACAGACTCACAAAAGGTATCAATGGCTCCCCTCAATTACCACACCAGAAATCTCTCCCAATTAGACCCCGTTCGATAGTTTCAATAAGCATCAGGGTCCCCAGGCACCCTTTAAAGCCCTGGGAAGTGAGCAATCTCTTAGAGGGATTGCTCAAACAGCTCCCTGAGGAATTCGCTCTTGTCTTTTCCAAGGCTATTTGTTGCATTTGCTGCTCACAGATCTAATTCAACAATGCTCAAGAATGGAAGCAATAGGGCCGCACAGCAAGTATCAATTTCTCTTCCCGCCGACCTCCGACCAAGCAATTATTATCGCCACGAGGACCGGTTTCGCCCACCCTGAGCAGAAAGCAGCCTTGTCACTCGGTAGACAGTGAAGCAAAGACTCTAGACTGAGAATAGGATTCGTCGTGGCAAAGGTGGATCCAATTATACTGTAAGAATATCTCTTTATTCTTCAAGTCAATAACACCGCCGACACCTTCCCGTGACTACTTGCCCAATGTGTGTTGACTTTTACCGCTGCAGAGGTCAAAAGGTCTTTAACTAACCATCCACGGCTGTCTTGCACAGCTAGCGTGGCTAGCATGCTGGCGCTGACTGTGCCTTTGTGCACTTGTCTCGCTTTTCAAACATGGTAATAAGAGGCATTAGCGCACCTACTTAAGGTTAGACCTGACCCAGCTCTTGGATTTTGGAGAAGGCGCTAACGTGGCTAGCATTTGAGCACATGCTAGTTTTCCTTAGCTAATCCGCTAAACAGCTTTTCTTTCTCTCTTCAGCTTTCTCCAGAAGAAGCCTTCCCCTTTTTGCACTTCATGCCGCTAGCAGGTCTTAATCGGGCCCCAGCTACTGCCCTATTAGATATGAATAATATATCGCCTGAAAGGTGGGGGGAGAACATATAGCCCCCTTTAGGCCATTCTTCACCACAAAAGAAAACCTTTCCCATTCAGCCCATGCCCTCCATACGTGCGGCGTGCCATGAGATCATTAGCGCTAAACACAGAACCCCAGGAGACAAATAAAATGCCACTGCATCAGTGTAGATTGCTATAGAAGGAGTGTCAGGATGGTATAGCAGTCATATGAATGAAGCAAAGTTGGGTTCTGTTGCATAATGCTGTTTTTAGGTAGCCGGAGTCATTCGTACAGCTGTCGTTTCAGAAACTCTCGGTGTGCAATCTTACAGGTATGATCCAAGAAGCCGGGACTATAGTTAGATGTTACCGGTTCTCTGTGATGGTTCATTTCTTGGGGCTTCACTTATACTTTCAACTACTGAAGGATTTGTTGGAGCTGGTTGTTTACAATGTCGCTTCACCGTATCATAATTCATTTACATAATGTTTATCACAGCTCCATTTCACGCTTGTGGCTCTGTCGCTTCTACAGATCGTGTACTCCTCTTAGAAAACAACTGGTCGCTAGTAGGTTTGTTCTGCGTTGGTGCTACAATACAAAGCCTTATATATTCCTAACGACTGTTATATTATAGTCCTGTGTTCACACTAGCAGGCGAGACAGACAAACAAGCGACCAGTCATTTCTGATAGGGAGTACACCATTTGTAGAAGCGGTTTAGCACCAAGCGACAAAATGACAAATCAAGTTGAATTAATTTTTTCTACTGGCTGTATTCAAAATTACACACTACTATACTGCACTGTACACTATAGTAGTATGTACTGCACACTGTATACGCCCCCTGTGTGTGGTACACAGCATACTAATACAGTCACATGACCAGTTACCTCACATTTACCTCAGAGCTGTTATTACTGTATCCACTGTTTAGAGCTAGCTGCTGCTAACGCTGCTCAGTTCACCTGAGATACGGTTAGCCTACCTGTTAGCTCCCCTCGGCTATTTCACTCTAAAACTGGTCCTCTAAAGCGAGTTCATCTTTTATTAATCTTCAGACCTGTATATTTAACTTTCTGAGGCTCATTCTGATGAACACGCACCCCACTACAATCACTACACGCACATTTACCTCAGAGCTGTTATTACTGTATCCACTGTTTAGAGCTAGCTGCTGCTAACGCTGCTCAGTTCACCTGAGATACGGTTAGCCTAGCTGTTAGCTCCCCTCGGCTATTTCACTCTAAAACTGATCCTCTAAAGCGAGTTCATCTTTTATTAATCTTCAGACCTGTATATTTAACTTTCTGAGGCTCATTCTGATGAACACGCACCCCACTACAATCACTACACCCACATTTACCTCAGAGCTGTTATTACTGTATCCACTGTTTAGAGCTAGCTGCTGCTAACGCTGCTCAGTTCACCTGAGATACGGTTAGCCTAGCTGTTAGCTACCCTCGGCTATTTCACTCTAAAACTGATCCTCTAAAGCGAGTTCATCTTTTATTAATCTTCAGACCTGTATATTTAACTTTCTGAGGCTCATTCTGATGAACACACACCCCACTACAATCACTACACCCACATTTACCTCAGAGCTGTTAGTACTGTATCCACTGTTTAGAGCTAGCTGCTGCTAACGCTGCTCAGTTCGCCTGAGATACGGTTAGCCTAGCTGTTAGCGCCCCCTCGGCTATTTCACTCTAAAACTGATCCTCTAAAGCGAGTTTATCTTTTATTAATCTTCAGACCTGTATATTTAACCTTTTGAGGCTCATTCTGATGAAAACACACCCAACTACATTTACTACCCCCACATTTACCTCAGAGCTGTTATTACTGTATCCACTGTTTAGGGCTAGCTGCTGCTAACGCTGCTCAGTTTACCTGAGATACGGTTAGCCTAGCTGTTAGCCCCCCTCGGCTATTTCACTCTAAAACTGATCCTCTAAAGCGAGTTCATCTTTTATTAATCTTCAGACCTGTATATTTAACTTTCTGAGGCTCATTCTGATGAACACACACCCACTACCATTACTACACCCACATTTACCTCAGAGCTGTTATTACAGTATCCACTGTTTAGAGCTAGCTGCTGCTAACGCTGCTCAGTTCACCTGAGATACGAATAGCGTAGCTATTAGCTCCCCTCAGCTAGGTCACTCTAAAACTGATCCTCTAAAGTGAGTTTGTCTTTTATTAATCTACCCAGTGTTACCCGCCGCCATTCTCTCTGGCTGAAGCAGTGCTGAGAACTGTTAAGGCCGCGGTGAATAATGGGATGTGGTACGCCATGAAGATAGCTCCACCTGTATACTAGAAACTCTGACTGGAGTAGAACACCATCCGGGTATCTCCAGTGACCTACAGGTTTACAGTTTGGTCACATACTACATACTAGATACTACTGTTAGGTGGATTTGGTATGCGAGTAGTATGTAGTATGTCATTTTAAATACAGCTGTTGTAAACGATTGGCTCCAACAAATTCTTCAGACCACTCATCGACATGGGGGACCAAGACGGGCCCGGCTTCTGCTCCCTGAACTTTTCAAAGTGCATTTCACTGCATTTCAAAATGAAGCATAAATGAAAGTAGCGGATATTGTTGGTGTCTCTGGGGAGATGGGCTGCTTGATAGCTAGCTAGGTTAGCCAGCATGCTAGCTAGCATGCTTGGCTAATAAAGCTAGCCACGAATGCAAGCAGTGAGTTCCATATAAGTTTGTTTGTCAGTTATAATATGTGCTTTAAAAATGGCTAGCTTTTCTGGACCTTGCCCTCGACCACACCCACAAGACACAAATTTGGGGTGACGCAAATGACTTATTGCATGCTAGTGTAAACGTAGGGTCTGTCCAACTTCGCACACAAACCTTTGGAAGCAAATGAAAGTGGGTTTCCTTTCTACATGGCTCTGCAAGCATGTTGAGAAAGGGCTGTCTAGTTCTGTTTGACACCTCAGATGAGCGTCCGCACCCGGCTGGTCTCCGTTCCAGTCCCTCCACCCTGAGACTGACGGCCTGGAACCAAGCAACAATGCAGTCACATTAATGGACATAATTAACAGACCATACATTCTGCACCATAGGATGCATCGTATGATGGAAGACAACAGGGAAAACAAGAAAGCAAGGAAAATGTGGGATATGGTACTTTTAGCACTTGACCACAGAATTACAGGACTTACAGGAAGCTCCAGTGTAGCTAACTGACTGTGGAGAAGCAGTGCTAAGTTGACAGCTCGTCTAGACAGGGGCCAAACATTCTTCATTGGAAGCGTATGTGTGGCCGCTCCCTCAGGAGCACGGGGCAGAGAGGTTAACCTGCCTAGGGGGCGCCGTGTACACGGACACGCGCACCGACTTAAAGTGCAAGTGCCCCAGGGAACGCTAGGAAAGACAGGAAAACATGGTGTAAACCAGATAGCTGTCAGAACATGCTGTCCAAGACTGGCCCTAGCTCGGCTAACTAGCGTTCAGTGCCAGTTGTCAGGGGAAAACTACCTGACTGAAAGGGAGGAAGTGGAACTGATGCATCCCCGGTGTGTACCCCTTATGGACCTCCACATGGAACAACAGTTTAGAGCTACCGGCAAACGTGTGCCTAAAAAGTTCTTAAAGGGGAACTCCACCACTGATTCAAAATATCTGCGGAATTATATGGTTAGGATGTAAACAGAGTCATTCAGGCTGGGTTTGGTGTTAAACGCTCCATTCCAGTGTCTAAATCGATCACAGTGGTGGTGAATGGAACCAGACGTCCACCTGTAAAAGCTCCCTATACTATTTTACCATCTTCAATATTCTATATTAACTCACTAGGCTAAAAATAAGCCCCCTGTGACTGAAACTTACCTAGTAGCCTGTAATCAACAGCCTCTCTTAGCTCAAGCTAAGACACACAGCCTCTCTTAGCATAGAACACCACAATAAAACACAGCCTCTCTTAGCTCAGAGCTGCCTCATTCTTAGCTCAGAGCTGGATACACAGCCTCTCTTGGGCTCACAGCTAAACACACAGCTCTCTTAGCTGGGTAGTTTCTTAGCTGCTAACACACAGCCTCTCTTATCAGAAGCTAAAGCACAGCCTCTCTTAATCAGTTTAAACAACACAGCCCTCTCTTAGCACATCAAACACAAGCCTTGGTCAGTCTTGGGCTCAGAGAGCCTCTCTTAGCTCAAAGCTAAACACAAGCCTCTCTTAGCTTACACAGCCTCTCTTCTTAGCTCAAAGCTAAACACAGTAACAGCCTTCTTCGCTCAGAGCTAAACAAACAGCTCAATAAGCTAATAAGGCACAAGCTAAACACACAGTAGCTCAAAGCTAAACACACAGCCTCTCTTAGCTCATCAAAGCTTAAAAACACGGCCTCTTCTTCGAAAAAAGGCCAGCCTCTTTAGCTCAAACAGGGGGGGCCTCCTTAAACACACAGGCCTCTCTTAGCTCAGAAGCTAAAGAGACACAGCCTCTTAGCTCAAAGCTAAACACACAGCCTCTCTTAGCTCAAAAGCTAAGCTGAAAAACACACAGCCTCTCTTAGCTCAAAGCTAAACACACAGCCTCTTTTTCAAAGCTAAACACACAGCCTCTCTTAGCTCAAAGCTAAAACACAGGCCTCTTAGCTTCAAAGCTAAACACACAGCCTCTTTTAGGGTAATCTAACACACCAGCTAGCTAACAACAGCCTCTCTTAGCTCAAAGCTAAACACACAGCCTCTCTTAGCTCACAAGCTCACTTAGCTAAAACACTCAGCCTCTCTTAGCTAAACACAGCCTCTCTTAGCTCAAAGCTAACACACACAGCCTCTCTTAGCTCAAAGCTACACACTCTCTATTAGCTCAAAGCTAAACACACTGCCTCTCTTAGCTCGAAGTTTAGAAACACAGCCTCTCTTAGCTCAAAGCTAAAGAAACACAGCCTTCTCAGCAAAGCTTTCAGCTACTAGCTCAAAGCTGCAAACACACAGCCTCTATTAGCTCAAAGCTAAACACACAGCCCTCTCTTAGCTCAGCTCAAAGCTAAACACACAGCTAGCTCTAGCTCAAAGCTAACACACAGACGAAGTTAGAAAAACACAGCCCTTAGCTCAAGCTAAACAACAGCCTCTATTCTTAGCTAAACAAGCCTTTCTTAGCTCACACACATGCCTCTATTAGCTCATAGCTCAACACACAACCTCTCTTAGCTCAACAGCTTCTTAGCTCAAACTGTTAAAGCACAAGCTAAACACACAGCCTCTCTTAGGCTCAAAGCTAAACACACAGCCTCTCTTTAAGCTAAAAACAACAGCTAAACTAAAACACACAGCCTCTCTTAGCTCAAAGCTAAAACACAAAGCCTTTAGCTCAAAGCTTAGCAGCCCTCTCAAAGCTAAACACACACCCCTCTCTTAGCTCATAGCTAAAACACACAGCCTCATTTAGCTCAAAGCTAAACAAAGCTAACTTAACACACACAGCCTCTCTTAGCTCACGAAAACATCAATCAGGGTAAATTAGAATGTTAGAAGCTAAACACACAGGCCTCTCTTAGCCTCTCTAGCAAAGCTAAAAACACAGCCTCTCTAGCTCAAAGCTCAAAGCTCAAAGCTAAACACACGCACGCACCTCTCTTAGCTCTAGCTAGTCAACCACACAACCTCTCAGCTAGCTAAACACACAGCCCTCTCTTAGCTCAGCCTATCTTAGCTCAAAAGCTAAACACTCTGCCTCTCTTAGCTCAAAGCTAAATACACACAGCTCTCAGCCTCTCTTAGCTCAAAGTTAAACACACAGCCTCTCTTATCTCAGAGCTCACACAGCCTCTCAAGCTTAAAGCTAGGGACCACACAGCCTCTCTTAGCTCAAAGCTAAACACTCGGCCTCTCTAGCTTAGCCTCTCAAAGCTCAAAGCTAACAACACAGCCTCTCTTAGCTCAAAGCTAAACACACACTTCTCTTAGCTCAAAGCCTCTCTCTTAGCTCAGAGCTCAAAGCTAAACACACAGCCTCTCTTAGCTCAAAGCTAAACACACAGCCTCTCTTAGCTCAAAGCTAAACACACAGCCTCTCTTAGCTCAAAGCTAAACACACAGCCTCTCCTAGCTCAAAGCTAAACACACAGCCTCTCTTAGCTCAAAGCTAAACACACAGCCTCTCTTAGTTCAAAGCTAGCCTCTCTTAGTTCAAGCTAAACACACAGAGCTAAACACACAGCAAAGCTAAAAACACTCTCTTCTTAGCTCAGAGCTAAACACACAACCTCTCCTAGCTCAAAGCTAAACACACAGCCTCTCTTAGCTCAAAGCTAAACACACGGCCACTCTTAGCTTAAAGCTAAACACACAGCCTCTCTTAGCTCATAGCTAAACACACAGCCTCTCTTAGCTCATAGCCAAACACACAGCCTCTCTTAGCTCAAAGCTAAACACACAGCCTCTCTTAGCTCATAGCTAAACACACAGCCTCTCTTAGCTCAAAGCTAAACACACAGTCCAGCCTAATATAGCATAGCTAGCTAACACACTGTAAACGGCTTAATGAACTATTTTATTGTTAGTAGGTGATTTGTTGTGGTGCTCGGTATTGCTGTTATGAATCACGCTTCCTGAGAAATTAAATTCTACTTCATTTCCCCTGTGGATCAGATACAGCGAGGAATCGGAGAGGAGAACCTGCCGTGGCACCTTATAACGGAAGCAACATACAGAAACAGGCTGGCATGTTCTTATGCAGTCACTCAGACACGCTCGGAGCAAGCACGCTGCAATCACTCTCTAGGCGGGAGCGCGCTCCTGTTCCACTGCGGCGCTACCGTTCCCCCTCTTTTACCCCGGAGCGTCGCAGCCGATGGATGAGGAGGACACTGACAGTGATGGTTTTTGATGTTCCATCAGAGCAGCCACAAAACCTCAGATGCTCTCGCAGCAGTCTGGAAAATATTCCTCCTGTACTGCAGCCGGACCAGTGGACAAACAGCGACAGCAATGACCTGGGACCAAATGATCCCATAGTGGACACCAGACTGTCATGGAGTGACTCAGAACCACAGTGGGTCATCTTCAATGATGAGTCCCGCTTTAGTCTCGGTGGAGACGCCCAACGAATCCGTGTGTGGAGGCACCGTGGTCAGCACCGAGATGAACGGTTTGTTGTCACACATCCAGAAGGCCTGGCGTCCCTCCACCTCCACCCCTACCGCACCATCTGCAGGAACTGTGTGAGGATGTTCAAGCTGCATGGGATGGATTATCACAGGACACCATTAGGAACCTCTACAGCTCCATACCGAGACGTCTGGCGTGTTGGGTTAGCGAACACGGCGGGCCGACGCCATACTGAGAGACAGACTTCTGTATGTGTAACACCACCGCACTCCCACACCTCCTTCTGGGTGCAGATGTTCTTTAGAGGATGAGTGTACTAGGAGGGTTGGAAAGCGCACTCCTGTCTTAACTTGTGTGACGTGTAACATCACCTTTAAGCTACTCTATACACGACACCAATAACCTATGCCCTGTATATACCCTGCATCTCTCATCTACCTCAGCCTTACCACAGTGCTATATGGAAATGTGTACATCTGGATGTATCATAGTTTCTATTCATAACTTCATTTTACTGTTATATAAAACTGTATATTAGTATACACAGAGATTTTAGTGTTTAGTATTGTATATATTTACTGTCTAATGTATATTTTTGTATTGAGGTACTGTAAGGGACTACACACCTACGTTTTTCACTTTCCTCCACACCTGTGAAAATGTGATGTGACAATAAAAGTGATTTTATTGGACTAAAATTACGTAAATATTTTAGAAACTGTATTGACTAAAACTAAAACTAGCAATAATTTAATGGCTAAAATCCATAAAACATAAATACATATTACATAAAACTACAATTTTATAAATATAATAAAAATGTAATCGATTAAAACTAACAATAATTACATTAAATGGCCCAAATGTGAATAAAATAACACACGTTAAGTCATTTAAAATTAGACATACATAAATGTAGAAATTTGGAGTAAAACTAACAAAAATTACATTAAATGATTTAAATGTGACTAAAATAATTTACATTGTAGTCCTTAAAAATACATGAGTAAAAAAGTAAGACTAAATATTTTATAAATGTTATTGACTAAAACTAAGATAATAATAATTAAATGACTCAAATACGACTAAAAATAAAGAAATTTAAAAATAAATAGTCTAAAATTAAATATTTTTAAATTTTAATTGACTAAAACTAACAATAATTTAATAAAGCAAATGTGGATAAAATAATATTGATCATTTACAAGTACATGAGTAAAATTAGATGAATAATTTTAGAAATGTAATTCACTAAAACCAAAAGTCACTATAAATACACGACTAAAATGTGAAATAATTTACATTTTATTTATTTAAAAATGCATGATTTAACTGGAATAATTTATTTCCTGTTCTTATTGACTACAATTAAAATTAATAATAATTTTATATAATATATTAGATCATATTTAATAATATTATTATATTATATATACGTAATTATATAATATATAGTAATATTTTATATATATATATAATTAACACTGGTTTAAAGTGGTATATACTGTTTATAGTGGAGGTGCTCTGGAGCCTAGAGCACAGGCTGTATAACTGAGCACAGTACAGTAAAACCACAGTGACTCCAGTCCTCTAATGGAAACACCAGCACACCACCTGTGCCATCAACAGTGAATGAGGTTCCTCATTCCTTCATCCATAGACTTCCCAATCCGAGATCCTGAAACCTAAAAATCCAGTTCTGCTAAACATAAACAGAGGAACGCTAATGCATCTGAATAATGGAAGTCCACCAAGATCACTACTCAGCACAGGCAGCCGTTCAGATTCCTACATTTCCCCAGGACGCGGCGGAGCTCGGATATCCCCTTACTAAAGGTAGGTCAGTGCGAGGGCCAGGAGGGACAGCCGCTCTGTGTCAGAGACAGACACATCCTCAACCAGTTCACAGTCCACAGCTCCAAGTACGAGCCAGAATGAGTCACGACAGGCACCACTTTAAAGTGCTGTTTGGAGAATCCTCAGTGACCCAGAATCCCTCCTCCTCTCACTCACGGAGCTTAAACAAACCCCCACTTCTCCAAGGGTCTCAGAGCCGAGTACACATTCCACCCTGGGGATGAACGGAGGAGAGGCATGAACACGGCAGGCCAGGAGTAAGGTCTGAGTATTTAGGGATGTCTGATCTTTGAAGGAATAGGGCTAAACAATAAACAGTGTTGGGGGGAGGGGCTTCTGTTCACCAGGACTTCAGCTACATCATCATCACTGATTCTGCAACACTGTGGACTAAAGACGTTTAACAGGTATCAGTTTATTTTAGGGGGCACCGGTACCAGGGCTACCCTTCAAATACCCGATACCTGATCCCTACTCGCCTATACTACATCTAGTTACTGAATTAAATGTTTCAGTTTTATGTATATATGTGTGTGTGTGTGTATATATATATATATATATATATATATATATATATATATATATATATATATATATATATATATACACACAGTATATTATTATATATTATTATATATTTTATATATATATAATTATATATTATATATATTGGTATCGTATATATATTTTTATATATATATATATATTTAGATTATTAAGAAAATAATATATATATATATATATATATTATATATACAGTATATTATTATATATATTATTTTCTTAATAATCTAAAAATATATATATAAAAATATATATACAATACCTATACAATTCCGGTATATATTTCCTATAGAAATAATATTTGTAATACACAATATAATTATATAAATATCAAATAAAATTCATATATATGTATATAGATTTGGTGGATGCCCTACCTGGCACAATTCCGCGGAGAATTTCCTATAGACTTAATATATATATATATATATATATATATATATTATATATTACACTGGTGGTTTTGCTAGCTGGGCTAGCTCATACCTTAAGCATCTAAAAAAAATAAATAAATAAATATATATATATATATATATATATATATATATATATATATATATATATATATACATATATATATTATATATATATATATATATATATGAATAAAATATATATATATAAAAAAAATGTATATATATATATAATATATTATATATATATATATATTTTTTTTTTTGTTTAGATGCTTAAGGTACGAGCTAGCCCAGCTAGCAAAACCACCAGTGTTGGCGGATCCTATCGTATCCCTACTACAAACAGCTACGCATTACTTTAAATAGCCAAGCCCAATGAACTCTAAGACGCAATGTGTCTCTGAGCAGTACGTTAGCCGGAACGGCCAATTACGGAAAAGGAACAGCAGGCTACGAGCTGCTACTCTCTCTCTTAGCTCATACTAGCGACGCCCTGTGTACACAGAAGGACAGACACGTTGATTCTTGAGCTGGCCATGGGCATTTGGTTTTTTGATACAGTTGCCAGAAGGAGCGTTCATTATTCAGGTGGTTGTGGTATTTGGTGGTTGATAGAGGCTGCACCTTTCCTGTGATTGGACGTGGCTTTGGCACCTCCAGCAGACACCCTCCCAGCGTTTCACACCAGATTATGTACGCGTAGTTTGTTTTATTTGTTCTAATGCTAATTCTCATTCAAAACGAAAGAAGTCTGAGTAAAGGGTAGCGCTGAGAGTAACATGGTTACCTTTTACTGCTGAACGGTGGATGATCAACGTTACCTGTAGGTTATGGTTCTAATCCCAGATTTGTTCATCTGTGTTGTGAATGGTGGTTAACTCAGGCCACAATAAAACCCAGATTAACAAATCCCGGATTAGCTGTGAACCCCTTGCTGGTGCCGCCCATCCACAGTGCCTGTAGTTTAGGATGTAAGGCTGCAGCTAAGCAGTAAGTGTAAAACCCTTGAATCAAAGCAGAAGCAGTTCGGTCCCCACCCAGCTTTTCCGGCCAATTACGGCGAGGCGAGAGTCGTTTGTTGTTGTTTTTCTTTCCAAACAATCTGCCATCTGTCGAGAGAATCTGCCAGCCGTAGTAACAAGGCCCACGAATCCAGAGAACAGCTGGTCCAGGTGAGAACATGGAAAGCACACAGGAGCAGCTATAGCTGACTGGCACACCAAGCCACCGTATCAGCTTCCAGTGCTACTACCTGCAAGCCTGTCACCTGCTCCAAAATCACTTTCGTCTGCAGACTAGCATGAGGAGAAGGAAAGATACAGCAGACATTTTAGAGGATACAAGAAATATTTCAATTACTGGCTAAAAAAATACATCCTTTTCTAAACTGAGAAAAGTAGATTCTCGGAGAAAAGGTTGTCTGGGAATCTTTCTGGGAATTTAATAATGAATTACTCAGTGAATCATTTAAAACCTCCACAAGGATGTTTCTTGGTAAGATCTAATCTTGAATTCTTTGAGAACGCTGAAGACTGAAGGATAAATCGGCAAATGGGACAGCAGTGAAAGATGAATAACACAGAATACATATTCCACTAGCTTTATAGCAGCTCTGGTTTCGCTAATTCCAAGAATTCCCCACAGTTTTCCACATTCAAATGCGTACTGCAGGAGTGTAAACAGAAGGATTCCGAGCGGGCTTGGTTCAGATGGTCTTTACAACAGTGGGGGTGATGGGAACCAGGGGTCTCCATGCCTACAACACACATATAGACATTTACTGGCCAAATAATATGTAAAAAAAAATCTAAATAAATAAATAAATCGTCCTTTGGGGATTAATTTTCCTCATTATGGCCTTGAACAGAAAAATTCCTCTTCATATATAATAAACTACTACATGAGAAGGTGACGCCTTTATTGATTGATGGTACTGCAGTTGCACGGTAGCTATCTGTAATGCTAATCCAGCATTGGTGTCCATCCACCAATGCTGGATTAGCATTACAGATAGCTACTGTGGAAAACCCAATATTAGCATATTAGCATCCCTACTAAAGACTATAGGCCCTTTTCACACTTCCGCATTCTTTTTACCGGAAACACGCTAACGCTAGTTTCGCTAAACAGTAAACAGTGATGGCAGAGTACAGAAACAAGAGATTTTGCAGTGTACCAAGGTGTTCGAACTCAAAACAAACGCAGCCGTATCTTCCCACTCGGTTTCAGTGGAACAATTTTCACGTCCCCCCTCATAAGCTGTCAGCGTTTGAAAGAGCAAGCTCTCGCCGGGGAGTAGACGGGAGTAGAAGCCAACCGGCAGACCATGTATAACCTCAAGTTTGTGTGGCTCCTCGTTCTTCCTCATCGATCGGTAGCATCTAGTTTGGACTATCACCTTGTTGTCGACTATATTGGACACTGAATAAACAATAACACCTAGCCTATCATTCCCGTGACGAGGATTAGCTTGTTGTGCTAGCGTGTTAGCAGGCATAGATGTAAACAAAGCTTACGTTAGCTGACGTTACTTGGTTTGCTAGCTAACCTAATCGGGAGCTGCGAATAAGGAGCTAACTTCAGCCTCGTAGATCACGTTAACTAAAGCAGTCAGTATCATTCATAATATTTACTATTTGCTTAAACTAGACATATTTAACATTAAACGCTAGTATATGATGCATATACATTAAATGCTAGTTAGTTAGCTAGCTAGCACAGATGTAAACAAAGCTAACGTTAGCTGGCGTTTCCTTACCCTGATAGCTGTGAAGGAACCTTTGTTCATCTTAGAGTCCTTCGTTGAGGAATATTTTCCAACGTCAATGTCCAGAAAACGTCCAGACTAAAAGCTAAGCTAGGCTTAGTCCACGATCCACAGTCTTTAGGTGCCACAGTGCTGGTATCTGTGATTGTGCTACTGCGCTGCTACCAGTAGCGAATGCATTAACATGAAAGTGTTAATTAAGTCTGTTAACACGTTCATAAGGACATGAGCGCATATTCATTTGATCATTTTGATTATGGATTGCATTTATTTCCTCAAAATTAACCCTAAAAATGCGCATTTGGTTATAGCCAAATCAAACCTGCTCATAATTTATGTACCACTGAACAATTAACACAGCTAATGCTACGCGGTTTAGCTGAACCATTTAGTCAGGATGGTTTTAAAAAATTAAACCCATGAGAAAACGGTTTAGGCCTGCAACAAACGACTATCTTAACAGTCGAATAATCTATCAAATACTCGATTATTCGGATTATGAATTGCTGAAATACCAAGTAACTCCTGATGTTGATGTTTATGGATTTGCTAACTAAGAATGGCGAGAGTAAAGACGAAGGCTGTATCTCCCGCTAATACGACGGGTAAACAAAACTCAGTCAATCAAAATGACAGGCTACTCTGCTATGTGGCAACTACAACCACAGGTCGCCATTGAAATGGAGGAAACAGAGTTACCCGCTAATCGACTGTTCACTTATTTTAGTTGTCAGCTAATTCGGTGATCGACTGTAGACGATTAATCGGTGCAGGCCTGAAACCGTTCAGGTATATCTAAGGGATGACCTGATCTGACGGGTGCACCCTGCTTGCTCTGCTTGTGTTTCCTCTCGTACGGTCTAGTGCCACCTTCCTCAGTAGCCTGTGTCCGGCAACGCTGGGGCCTGGTCCTGAGTCGAGCCTTCGCTTCTCAGCTGCTACCGACAGTGTGAAGCTCCTGCAGGGTTTAACAGCTATGTGAAAAACAGGTATCTCCAAAATGGCAACTTTACAGGAGAGCCCAAAAACCTCACTTCATTTGAACGTAAGTCAATGGAACCAGTCGTCATTCCAAGCTGTTTTGGGCCATTTCTGTTGGTCCATTCTTCATGAAATTTCCACACAGTGTAAAGAGCAGCTCATGTGATCAAATGAGGCATAAAAGTGAAAATCATCAAAAATGGAGATACGTGTTTTCCTTTGGACAGCGGCGATATATTACATTCAGGTGTGAAACAGTAGGTGGCATCGTTTTTGGTGGGTCCAAATGCTTACACGTACATCCTAGCTCTATCTGAACCCATCAGAAACTGTAATTAAACCCCGCCCCCAGCTTTAACTGCATGTTCCATGGACAGAGTCTGTATAATATATAACTCATACTGTCAGAACCATAAATATGAGGACGCTGATGAAGTTATTGTTATGGTACAGTTGAAATTGGGAAATTAATGTGAGCTCAAAGTGCTTCCGGACTATTCCAGACTACTCTGTGCAAGTTCCACTGGCTGCAAAACAGCCCCAGAGCACGATGCTACCACCGCCATGCTTCGCAGCTGGTACAGTGTTCTTGGTGTACTCCTCCAAACAGATCTGTGGTCACTGTGGCCAAACAACTCCATCTTGGACCCATGTGACTAGAAACCATTACCCCAGAAGGCCTTTTCTGTGTCCGCTGAAAGCTGTGGTCGAGTTTGAAGGTCTGGATTTTGGAGCAGGGGCTTCTTTCCTGTAGACAGTGTTACTGTTGTTCCAGCAGCTTAGTAGGCCCGTGCCAGGGTGGTCCTGGGATTGCTCCCAATCATTCAAACCCATTTCCTCTCAGCTGAGGGTGACACCTTGGGTCTTCTTCCAGGCCTTGGCGCAGTAGCTACACCACCCAATAACTTACACTTACCTACATCTGTTTGAACTGATGGTGTTGGAGTTTGCAGATGTGTAGAAGGAGATCCGGGAGACGTTCCTGATTTGTGTAGACGTTCCCATTGTACTGTGGGTCGGTCAGTCCAAGAAGTGCTGTCAAACAAACCCAGCTACCAGATGTGGTCAGTCCTGATCATTAACAGGAAGTTGAAAGACCTTGGCAAGTTAAGACATTTTGGATATCTTGGTGTATATACAGCTCTGGAAAAATTTAAGAGCCCACCTGTAACTGATCAGTGTCTCTAGGTGTGCAGGTTCTGGGTTTGTGTTGGTTCTGTTTGATTCTCTACACTACTGGAAGCATGTCTCCCAAACTCCAGATCAGATATTGTATTAGATCTGTGTATTTAGAAAATCACTAATGACCCCCAGAAGCCTGTTTTTAGAACCATGCTCGCTGTGCGTTTCACCCCAGCCACCGCTCGCCAGTCTCTCTGTAGGTCACTCGAGGTCATCTTACGGTGGGTAAGGGACATTGGAATGAGGTGGCGCTCATCACGGTCAGTAGAGAGTGGGTTTGGCCCTCTGCCAGTCTGTAGCTGTGTTGTCCTGTGTGTTGGCTGTTGGACCTTGTTCTTATGAACCAGACGCTCACTGTATCTGCCAGTGAAGCTAGAACCCAACCTTTGGTTCCTCACTGAGAACCTGCTGTACATGTGGAGATGCTGACTGAAGAAGAAACTGGAGTGGGCTCTGATTTATTTCCAGAGCTGTATGTGTGTTTTTGACCCTGTATGTGTCATTTAGACTCCAGGAAACCCTGCCAAATAACAACCTGGGCAGCAAATGCCCGTCTTACGAAAGCCCTATTGCGTCATAATAACATTCATGTCTTTGATTAGTGTATGCCCACTTCTGACCACAGCTTTGTCCAGGCCTGGGAGGAGTCATGAGAAGCTGCCTATATTTACGGCTTGCAGGGACAAGAGAAAATCAGAGCGATGCCCCTCATGTGCTATAGCAGTGAGCTCCTTACAGCAGAGTCCTGCAAAAACAACACAGACGTTACTTTCGGTCTTTATTTAATGACATAATGAATCAAAAGGAGTTTCATTAACACAGTAAGCACTCGGAAAACAGGGAATACCGTCATTCTCATGGATCTTTACACCATATCCGAAACTCTAAAGCATTTAGTATGATAAAACATAAAACACGAAATAATCTCTAAGCCTCGAGCAGTAAGCTTCAGTCAGCAAGCATTCACAAGATCAGGACATCGGTATGTCATGTACGGTACCATTTCAGTCTCACCGATGACGCTAGGACTCGTCTGTTTACAGAAGAATACTGGGACATCAGGCCGAAAGTCGGCCGGCATCGGGACGTTAAATAAATAAACCAGTATAAGAAGGACTCTACCGTCGTCTACCGAGTTATTATCCAAAGCAAATCTAGAAAAAAGTCCACCTTTAAACTGTGTTAAGCTACATTTGGTTTATTCCAAGGACAGTTGAAGCTACATTCCGTAAGATTAATGCTAACGCTTTCCTGTGGAATTAGCTGCTAAGGAATTCTAGCAATACTGCCGTGAGGTCATAACCACTACTGCTTAAATGACCCTTTACTGTAGGGCAGTGTTCAGAAGGCTACATAGCACCTACATAGGCCCTTCATGCCAGCCCAGACCTACATAAACGCTAGGCATTATGGGTTATGTATGTCACAGTGACACAATGCTATTATGTGAATGGTTGAAATGCTATTCAGAGTGGGTTTGGTGTGAGGTGGTTCAGATGTTCTTTACAGTGGTGGTGGTGGGAACCAGGGGTCTCCATGTCTACCACACACATATAGACACTTTATACACCAGCCAAGTCACCAGTGAACCTACACGAGTCTCAATGTTTACAATAGCGGTAAATCTGAAACGGGAAGTTCTCTTTGGGGACTATTTTGCCTGGTGACACCTTGCATGTATCCCTCCATCCCTGCATGTAGCGTCTCAGCTTTCAGGCTAGGTGAGGTGTACTCAT
Organism: Prochilodus magdalenae; assembly: GCA_024036415.1. Classification (NCBI taxonomy): domain Eukaryota; kingdom Metazoa; phylum Chordata; class Actinopteri; order Characiformes; family Prochilodontidae; genus Prochilodus; species Prochilodus magdalenae. The sequence goes on from JAMWET010004718.1 coordinate 416,707, forward strand.
CTATAACCACTACGTGTTGTAACGTTCTATGAGGGAGCTTTTAGAGGTGGACGTCTGGTTCCATTCACCACCACTGTAAACACTCACAGTCTGCCACATCAACCTGCTGTCTCAAATGTACATTGTACATGGTCCTTATTGTTCATTTGTACAACATGACTGTCCAGATCATCAGTTGAGATGTGAACAAGGTGATTCAGAGTGTGTTTGGTGTGAAATGGCTGATTGTATAAAGTTCTTTACAATGGTGGTGATGGGAACCAGGGGTCACCATGCCTTGGGGAGTGTATTTGCTTGACCACGCTCTGCATGTGTCTCTCCATCATGAAAATAGTCATATAAATATCAAATACAAACTGAGTATTTCAGACACCGGCGTGAATATTCATAACCGTGCCATGTAGTAACTTTCTTGGACGTCTGGTTCCATTCAGCACCACTGTGAACAGACTCTAGAACAGAGCGTTTCACACCGAACCCAGTCTAAATCACTATCTTTACGAGTACACAGTCGAGTCACATTATTATGACCACCAGCTAATATCCAGAGTAATAACCGTGTGCAGCACGGACAGCAGCTAGACGGACAGGTAGTGACTCAATACAGTCCTGGTAGGTTCTCACAGGCATCTGGAGTCATGCTCACAGCTGCTAGAGGGGGCATGGAGGAAGATCATCCATAGAGCGAACCCGGCAATCGAGGTGGGCCCACAGTTCCTCGACTAGGTTAAAATCTGGGGAATCAGGGGGTCAGGGTAGTACTTAGAAGTCATGGTCAGGCTCTAACCAGTGTC
>JAMWET010004718.1:425000-455000 GCA_024036415.1 Prochilodus magdalenae
GGTGGAAATGTGTAACTGCAATCAACATGCAGAGAAAGCTTATGCAGTGTGGGTTGTGCTTCAGATAACCCAAGGGAAAGCTGAAGATTGATGGAGAAGTCAAGTCAAAACTCGGTGGAGGGTGTGTCTTCTGAGGACGTAAGTGAACTGTGACCTGTGGGCTGGTGTTTCGGATCCCTTCCCCGAGAGTGCTACCTCACGTTTGGGGACATTGAAAGTCCTGGGCAAAGGTTTTTCAGTGAGTTGAGAACTAAATTCATCTTATTTTTCAATATTTAGTTTTCATTTGAAATGTTTTCATTAATTCTAGGCAACTTATAGCTGCACTATCTAAATTTAGGGGATCTGGAGACCCCTCTGGTGGAAATGTGTAACTGCAATCAACATGTGGAAGAAGGTTTTGCAGCCTAAGTTGCTCTTCGGACCCGTTTCCCGAGTAAAACCTCATTTAAAAAGTCAAAACTTTGTTGACATGCTAAACTGACAAACTAAATTTGTGAAAGAGTGACTGATCTTGGCATTACACCTTGACAGGTCACTAGGCGTCTTCTTTATGATGCAAAACCCTGGACGTTCTTTCGTAAAAACATTTCAGAGTAAAAGTCCTTTGTTATCAGTTGCGGGCGAAGGTTTTTCAGTGAGTTGAGAACCAGATTCATCAAATTTTCTCAACTTTTGCTCTTGATTTTTAAGGCTTTCACCAATTCTAGGCAATTTAAAGCTGCACTATGCAAGTATCTGGGGATTTGGAGACCCCTCTGGTGGAAATGTGCAACTGCAATCAACATGTGGAAAAGGGTTTTGCAGCCTAAGTTGCTCTTCGGACCCGTTTCCCGAGTAAAACCTCATTTAAAAAGTCAAAACTTTGTTGACATGCTAAACTGAAGCATTCTAATCAAAATGACAAACTAAATTTGTGAAAGAGTGACTGATCTTGGCATTTCACCTTGAGGGGTCACTAAGCGTCTTCTTTATGAAGCAAAACCCTGGACGTTCTTTCGTAAAAACATTTCAGAGTAAAAGTCCTTTGTTATCAGTTGCGGACAAAGGTTTTTCAGTGAGTTGAGAACTAGATTCATCAAATTTTCCCAACTTTTGCTTTTGATTTTTAAGGCTTTCACCAATTCTAGGCAATTTAAAGCTGCACTATGTAAGTTTAGGGGATCTGGAGACCCCTCTGGTGGAAATGTGTAACTGCAATAAACATGTGGAAGAAGATTTTGCAGCCTAAGTTGCTTTTCGGACCCGTTTCCCGAGTAAAACCTAATTTAAAAAGTTAAAACTTTGTTGACATGCTAAACTGACAAACTAAATTTGTAAAAGAGTGACTGATCTTGGCATTTCACCTTGAGGGGTCACTAGGCGTCTTCTTTATGATGCAAAACCCTGGACGTTCTTTCGTAAAAACATTTCAGAATAAAAGTCCTTTGTTATCGGTTGCGGACGAAGGTTTTTCAGTGAGTTGAGAACTAGATTCATCAAATTTTCTCAACTTTTGCTCTTGATTTTTAAGGCTTTCACCAATTCTAGGCAATTTAAAGCTGCACTATGCAAGTATCTGGGGATTTAGAGACCCCTCTGGTGGAAATGTGCAACTGCAATCAACATGTGGATGAAGGTTTTGCAGCCTAAGTTGCTCTTCGGACCCGTTTCCCGAGTAAAACCTCATTTAAAAAGTCAAAACTTTGTTGAAATGCTAAACTGTAGCATTCTAATCAAAATGACAAACTAAATTTGTGAAAGAGTGACTGATCTTGGCATTTCACCTTAGGAGTCACTAGGCGTCTTCTTTATGATGCAAAAACCTGGACGTTCTTTCGTAAAAACATTTCAGAGTAAAAGTCCTTTGTTATCGGTTGCGGACGAAGGTTTTTCAGTGAGTTGAGAACTAGATTCATCAAATTTTCTCAAGTTTTGCTCTAGATTTTAAAGGCTTTCACCAATTCTAGGCAATTTAAAGCTGCACTATGCAAGTTTCTGGGGATTTGGACCCCTCTGGTAGCAACGTGTAACTGCAGCATGGTACAATGTAAGCAAACGCTAATTTCAGGCTTCACAGCCTTCGTTTTCAGACAGATTTGCTTTTTGCAACATTGCTTGCGCTACATCTGAGCAGAATCGCCAAGCCTGACAAAGGCAATTGGGCACAGTGCTTAGCACACGCAGTCACTGCTTTATCAATTACGAAAACACTCAGCGTCTCGAGCCCCGTCTTGTTCGCGCGACGCCGTGCAAAGAGCGGAGAAGTACCTTCACAGCTGCGCAGGAACAGCTTGCGAGCAGATCGCCGAGCATTAACATTAGCCGCGGAGAGCCGCGGAGAGCCTGTTAACATAGCCGCGGAGAGCCGCGGAGAGCCGCCTCGGGCAAAAGAGAGGCAAACACGGCTCCTGCATAAGAGGCAACTCATGTCCATGCCAGAGCAAATGGGACTCGACTTGCGCTGAAGGGCGCGGCGGTAGGCGATACGGAGCTGAGCCGTCAACCCACTCTCCTTGTTTCAAGGGGGTTAATTGATAGCTAGGCCTGGAACACAGGACGAACGGGAAGAGAGGAGACCTGGACGCTGAGCAGGGTGGTCTGCACATCAAACCGGACGGGGATTACGTACAGAGCGGTGTAGCAAGACGGCTAGCAGCAAAAGGTGAAGCAGTGAAATGGCATTACGTGTGTGCTGTAGGTAGACCTCCACCTAAAGCGGTGTAGAGGAACCGTCAATGAGAGGCCGGAGTTAGCGCATCTGTGACTGAGCTAACCACTCTAGCGGACATTAGCTAGAACCAAACACAGCTTAGAAGAGCATCCACTGTGAACACACTCATGTTTGAGATAACGGCTTCAGTGGTTACAACCAGAGCTTGGTTCTAGCTAATGGAGACCGTTCTCCTTCAGTGTTCTGTGCTTATGATCATTTGAATAGACGTCAGACCTTGCCATCACCAAACTTGTAAAGAGCCCAAGCATGCAACTCTTAATGCGGCAGCAGTGGACCACACCGGAGCTCCCTAGAAGCGAACTTCAGACCACCAGTTTTGGAAAGACCAGGGCTCGGTACTCTGGACCGCCACCAGCCTCCAGAGCCAAATGCACGGGACTCTCGGAGCAAGCCAACCTGGGGCCGGAAAAATCTCCTGTGTTAACCGGCCATCAGTGTTGAGGAAGAATTGGGCCCTGTTGAGAGCAGAACGGTCCAGGTCTCCTTCTCTCCCTCCCTTACCCGTTCACTCCTCCGCCATCTGCAGCTCTCCAGCTGTTCTCCTGAATTACGGACCTGGCCGAGCCTCTCGCAGATGGTTCTCAACAGTGGTCTGCCTAAACAAATTATCCTGTACACCACTGACCTGCTTCACCTTCAACATCTCAGGCCTCGCTCAGAGAGGAAGCCACGCCAGGTGAGCCAAGCATGCAATAACAAAGCTGGCTGGGCTATTCAGGGGTCAGGTTGCCCACCGGCGCTCCCACCAGGAGCCAAAAGGCTGAACAGATTCAGAGACGGCACTCGGGACTCAAAACCACCGTGTACTATAAAGGCCTCAGGCTGCCACCTACGTTCGGAGTGTCTGTGCCACAAGCTCAGACTTCCAGGGCCGCTCTATGCAATCCGTCATCTCACCGTTCCTGCAATATTTTAAACTCAGGGTGACAGCACAGAAATCAATCAGCAGTGGATGAAATTTACCCTGTGAGGAGAAATCCATCCAATATTCTAAAAGACAGGAGCGGTTTAGTCTGTCAGCTCCTATTATTTACCCAGTACGTCCATTCATTCGCATCATAAGCTCACAGGGACTCAAAAAACGAGTCACCTTGCGTGTTTAAGGGCGTAGTAACTTCAGGCTCCTGCAGGTGGCGCTGTGCACGAGGATGATGGCGCTATGAATCCCTGTGGGGTGTGAGTGACGGGATCCACAGATGGAGAAGAGGTGGTACGGTGCAGGGAATGTCTCGTTCCGTGTGTGGAAAACGTTCCAGAGCAGATGATAACGATTGGCTGAAAGGAGGGGCCGCATGTGGGCGTGGCCAAAGACCATAGTCTTAGCGCATCTGTAACTGAGCTAACTACTCTAGCAGACATTAGCTAGAACCAAACACAGCTTAGAAGAGCATCAGTGTTACCTCAGCACACTAACGCGTGTTAGATGCTACTGATTGGCTGAAAGGAGGGGCCGCACGTGGGCGTGGCCAAAGACCATAGTCTTAGCGCATCTGTAACTGAGCTAACTACTCTAGCAGACATTAGCTAGAACCAAACACAGCTTAGAAGAGCATCAGTGTTACCTCAGCACACTAGTGCGTGTTAGATGTTACTGATTGGCTGAAAGGAGGGGCCGCATGTGGGCGTGGCCAAAGACCATAGTCTTAGCGCATCTGTAACTGAGCTAACTACTCTAGCAGACATTAGCTAGAACCAAACACAGCTTAGAAGAGCATCAGTGTTACCTCAAACACAGCGTGTTAGATGCTACTGATTGGCTGAAAGGAGGGGCCGCATGTGGGGGCGTGGCCAAAGACCACACTTAGCGCATCTGTAACTGAGCTAACTACTCTAGCTGATTTAGCTAGAACCAAACACAGCTTAGAAGAGCATCAGTGGGGCACACACGCGTGTTTTGATGTTACTGATTGGCTGAAAGGAGGGGCCGCATGTGGGCGTGGCCAAAGACCATAGTCTTAGCGCATCTGTAACTGAGCTAACTACTCTAGCAGACATTAGCTAGAACCAAACACAGCTTAGAAGAGCATCAGTGTTACCTCAGCACACTAACGCGTGTTAGATGCTACTGATTGGCTGAAAGGAGGGGCCGCATGTGGGCGTGGCCAAAGACCATAGTCTTAGCGCATCTGTAACTGAGCTAACTACTCTAGCAGACATTAGCTAGAACCAAACACAGCTTAGAAGAGCATCAGTGTTACCTCAGCACACTAACGCGTGTTAGATGTTACTGATTGGCTGAAAGGAGGGGCCGCATGTGGGCGTGGCTAAAGACCATAGTCTTAGCGCATCTATAACTGAGCTAACTACTCTAGCAGACATTAGCTAGAACCAAACACAGCTTAGAAGAGCATCAGTGTTACCTCAGCACACTAGTGCGTGTTAGATGTTAATGATTGGCTAAAAGGAGGGACTTAGCATGTGGGCGTGGCCTGAGACCATAGTGTGAAGGAAGTAGCTGAATCTGCAGGTGTACGGTCATACGGGTCTACCAGTGGCTACAATCCCAGTCTACAGGGAATTCTCCTCTGGAACTGTGCTAGGGAAGGCATCCACCCAATCTGACCCCATCCAATCACAGCTGTTGCTGGTGCTGGTGGAGGCGTTACATGCTAGTGGGTATTACGTGTCCGGTGAGCTGTGAGGTACAGTGCCTCATTAGGTTGAACGGGGTACTTTGCCAAGCTTGGCCAACGCAGAACATGGGCAGGACCATCGACGGCACTAACGCTCCAGCATCTGGAATCAAATCCCGGCAGTGAGCGTTCCTACAGGAAGCCGGCAAAGCAGATGCTGTCGGTGCAGCAACAGTGGGAGCGGCTCCCTAATCCCCGGGACGAGCAGGTGTGCGGATCCTTAAGGACGTGCGGTTTATGACCTGAAAGCCGTTTTGATTTGTTGACCGCGGAGGGAGTAAACGGAAAGCCATGAAAATGGGCCGTTCGGGTGAAGCACAGCTCCACAGCATACATCATTAATGTCAGCTCTTGTCTGCTCCTCTGATGTGCAAGGCCATGTGGGCTAAAAGCAAAGCAGGAAGGGGCGAAAGCAGCGTCCTCCCTCTCCCTCCCTCTCTTACCATCTTCGGGACAACATCTACTCTTTCCATTTCAGCCCCGTCTGTTTGTTTGGCATGGCTTCTATTTTTTTTCCTTTTACAGCCTCCCTTCACTAAAAGCGCTCTCCACATGGGCGAAGGGGCTTTCATTTGTTTTCCCCACTCCTGGGTCCGTGCGGAGAGGGGCTGAGATTTCCAGATCTCAGGGGAGAGGAGCTTTCTCTCTCTGCTGAACCCTGGCACTGCTTTTACACTGGCACACACGGCCCGGCACAAGATCTTTCATTTGGCTCAAGAGCACGATACATGCACACATGGTTCGAAAACACGAGCTTTCGTTTTGGAGGGGATGAAGAGAAGCTGCCTTGGCCTATATAACTACCGACTGGTTTTCCATTAAGGTCGAGGAAAAGTTTTCAGAATGTGACGCTGGGATTAGGAAGAGCACCGCGGGAGTTTGAACACACCCTGGTCATATGACCGGGAGCGGATTTAAAGGAGCAATATGCAAAATTTTCAGTTTTCAAGGGGGTAGTAACTTCAGGCTCCTGCAGATGGCGCTGTGCACGAGGATGATGGCGCCTCCGGGGTGCGAGTGATGGGATCCATAGATGGGGAAGAGGTGCTACAGTGCAGGGAATGTCTCGTTCCGTGTGTGGAAAACGCTCCAGAGCAGATGTTAATGATTGGCTAAAAGGAGGGACTGCGCATGTGGGCATGGCCAAAGACCATAGTGTGAAGGAAGTAGCTGAATCTGGAGGTGTATGGAAGCAGCGTACGGTCATACGGGTCTACCAGTGGCAGAAATCCCAGTCTAAGTCAAAGACGTCTATGTATCATGGTGCAGAGGTATCTAGTCAAGTTGGCTAGTTAGCTAGCATGCTAACCAGCTAGCCTCGGTCCCTCCTACTTTGGATCTGAACTGTGTGGCGTATGAATTCGGCCTGGTAGGCCACCAACACTGTCCCTATCAGATAAAGAGCACCTATGCTGCCTATCACGTTGCACCTGACCAATGGCGGCATGTAGCCACACAAATGTTTGCATGGTGACCACGTCACTTGTTAAGTGGTTTATTAAAGGTGGAGAAGGTCGGAGGACCCACTTAACCACGTCTGTCCGGGATTCATTAGAGCGTGAACTTGGACTCTGCAAAGCAAAGCTGACAGCATTTTGGCAAACGGGCTCGCAGAGAAGAGGAGCTGTCTTTGGGTCCACTGTGAAAGAAGCCTGACTAGCATTTGACACAATTCTCCCCTCGCCTAAAGGGGAGCGCCCATTCCATTTCAGTGGTCAAGTGTGTCCAGGCAACCCACTCATCTGGAAATGCAGGCTAGGATGCACCTGCTCCCCAACCAGCAGCAGAGGCTTACGTCTACAGAAGAATGAAAAATAAAGAAGCTGCAGAGCGCACGCGGAGGGGCGCACGCAGAGGAGTGCACATGACGGAGTGCACGTAGACGAGCGCACGCAGAGGAGTGCACATGACGGAGCGCACGCAGACGAGCGTACGCAGAGGAGCGCACGCAGACAAGCGTACGCAGAGGAGCGCACGCAGACAAGCGTACGCAGAGGAGTGCACGCAGAGGAGTGCACATGACGGAGCGCACGCAGAGGAGCACACACAGAGGAGCGCACGCAGAGGAGCACACACAGAGGAGCGCACGCAAAGGAGCGCACGCAGAGGAGCGCACGCAGAGGAGTGCACGCGGAGGAGCGCACGCGGAGGAGCGCACGCAGAGGAGCGCACGCAGAGGAGCGCACGCAGAGGAGCACACGCAGAGGAGCACACGCAGAGGAGCACACACCGAGGAGCGCACGCAAAGGAGCGCACGCAGCGGAGCGCACGCAGCGGAGCGCACGCACTGGAGCGCACGCAGCGGAGCGCACGCAGCGGAGCGCACGCACTGGAGCGCACGCACCGGAGCGCACGTGGCAGAGCGCATGCAGAGGGGCGCACACAGAGGAGTGCACACGACGGAGCGCACGCAGGGGAGTGCACGCACAGGAGCGTACGCAGAGGAGTGCACGCAGCGGAGCATACACAGAAGAACGCACGCAGAGGAGTGCACATGACGGAGTGCACGCAGAGAAGTGCATGCAGAGGAGCACATGCAGAAGAACGCACGTAGAGGAGCGCAAGCAGAGGAGCGCAAGCAGCGGAGCGCAAGCAGCGGAGCGCACGCAGAGGAGCGCACGCAGCGGAGCGCAAGCAGCGGAGCGCACGCAGAGGAGCGCACGCAGCGGAGCGCACGCAGAGGAGCGCACGCAGAGGACTGCACTCAGAGGTCCGCATGCAGAGGGGTATTTTCAGAGGGGTATCCAAATCCCCCCAGCCTATACAGTACAGCTCTGAACGGGAGGGCACAGGGCAGGTGAAGGGAATCAGGCTGGGCCTGAGCTGCTGACGGAGGGAGGGAGGGAGTGATGGAGTTATAATGACTCAGTAGGACGTAACGAGGAGCGCGCCAGTCCACACCTGCTCAGACAAGCCGGCCGCCTTTCTTCTCACCTGCCAGTCACCGCACTGACCTCTATCACATGTGCACACACGGCATACAGACTCACACACAAGCAGACACACTCGTTCAGCATCCCCCTCTCCCCGTCTCCCCCTCTCTCTCTCTCTGTCGCACACACAGCCCGTAGAACCACACCGACGATGTGTTAGCATCGACACTAAACCCCTAACCCCTACATCTACACTAAACCCCTAACCTCTACATCTACACTAAACCCCTAACCCCTACATCTACACTAAACCCCCTAACCCACTACATCTACACTAAACCCCCTAACCCACTACATCTACACTAAACCCCTAACCCCTACATCTACACTAAACCCCTAACCCCTACATCTACACTAACCCCTACATCTACACTAAACCCCTAACCCCTACATCTACACTAACCCCTACATCTACACTAAACCCCTTACCCCTACATCTACACTAAACCCCTAACCCCTACATCTACACTAAACCCTAAACCCCTACATCTACACTAAACCCCTACATCTACACTAAACCCTAAACCCCTACATCTACACTAAACCCTAAACCTCTACATCTACACTAAACCCCTAACCCCTACATCTACACTAAACCCCTAACCCCTACATCTACACTAAACCCCTAACCCCTACATCTACACTAAACCCCTAACCCCTACATCTACACTAAACCCCTAACCCCTACATCTACACTAAACCCCTAACCCCTACATCTACACTAAACCCTAACCCCTACATTTACACTAAACCCCTACATCTACACTAAACCCCTAACCCCTACATCTACACTAAACCCCCTAACCCCTACATCTACACTAAACCCCTAACCCCTACATCTACACTAAACCCCTAACCCCTACATCTACACTAAACCCCCTAACCCCTACATCTACACTAAACCCCTAACCCCTACATCTACACTAAACCCTAACCCCTACATCTACACTAAACCCCTAACCCCTACATCTACACTAAACCCCTAACCCCTACATCTACACTAAACCCCCTAACCCCTACATTTACACTAAACCCCTAAACCCTACATCTACACTAAACCCCTAACCTCTACATCTACACTAAACCCTAACCCCTACATCTACACCAAACCCCTAACCCCTACATCTACACTAAACCCCTAACCCCTCCATCTACACTAAACCCCCTAACCCCTACATTTACACTAAACCCCCTAACCCCTACATTTACACTAAATCCCTAACCCCTACATCTACACCAAACCCCTAACCTCTACATCTACACTAAACCCCTAACCCCTACATCTACACTAAACCCCTAACCCCTACATTTACACTAAACCCTAACCCCTACATCTACACTAAACCCATAACCCCTACATCTACACTAAACCCCTAACCCCTACATTTACACTAAATCCCTAACCCCTACATCTACACTAAACCCCCTAACACCTACATCTACACTAAACCCCTAACCCCTACATCTACACTAAACCCCTAACCCCTACATCTACACTAAACCCCTAACCCCTACATCTACACTAAACCCCTAACCCCTACATCTACACTAAACCCCTAACCCCTACATCTACACTAAACCCCTAACCCCTACATCTACACTAAACCCCTAACCCCTACATCTAAGACGGGAGTCACTCAGAGCTAAAGGATTTCAGGAACAGGAACAAGCTAAAGAGGGGCTGGAGAACAGCCACGTAAAAATGAATTACGACTGCGTCTGATATACAAACCCAGACAAACGCCACAGCAGGACCTCGGGAGGAGTAATGAAATGCCGGGCACATGTATGATATGGGCTCTTTATAGGAATGAGGGGAGGTCACATAATTCGATCATGAACACTACAAGCCTAGGGGCAAAAATAGAGCTCCTGTATTTAGGTACATGACTTCACTCCACATTCAGGCCTTACAGCAAAGCCGGGAATCAACCTGACAGGACGGGAACGTTTGCACATGGCACATGTGGAGAGTCATGGGCTCCATTTTAATTTGCAGCTGCCGAGTACATTGGAGCTTCGACTTGGTGACTTGGTGGAGGGTAGCCATGGCAACTACGCTTGATCCTCCAGATACAGCACTCCTATCTAGTCCAGGATGAACACAGACATAATATCATTAACTGGATGCTGCGACAGAGGACGAAGTACGAGCACAGGAACGCCGAGGAGAACGCAGGTGTGTCTCAATCACAAACAATCTCTACCCATTCGTCAAATCATGATAAACACCACACTGACATTCACACTTCGGCCAGGAGTTCGTCTCGTGTGAAGCAAGCCCTATTACGTAGTTAACACAGCCCCCTAGAGGTCAGTCACAAGTACACACAGCAGCTAAAACAACACGGTACCAGCTCACAGGCATCAGGACCCTCAAACACCTCTAAGAGCTGTCAGCCAATCAGAGACTACATCCCTTCTTCTCTACAAATCAAAGGCCCTGACTGGTCGACCAATCAGAGGGTGAGTACCTGACTTGTTTACCAATCAGAGGCTGTGTTCCTGATTTGTTGACCAATCATATGCTGAGTTCCCAGGTTGTCAAACAATGAGAGGCGGCGTTCCTGACTTGTCAACCAATCAGAACTATGTATCTGACGTGTCAACCAATCAGAGGCAGTGTTCCTGACTTGTTAACCAATAAGAGGCTGTGTTCATGACTTGTCAACCAATCAGAGGCTGTGTTCATGACTTGTCAACCAAACAGAGGCTGTGTTCATGACTTGTCAACCAATCAGAGGCTGTGTTCATGACTTGTCAACCAAACAGAGGCTGTGTTCATGACTTGTCAGCCAATCAGAGGCTGTGTTCATGACTTGTTAACCAATCAGAAGCTCTGTTCATGACTTGTCAACCAATCAGAGGCTGTGTTCATGACTTGTCAACCAATCAGAGGCTGTGTTCATGACTTGTTAACCAATCAGAGGCTGTGTTCATGACTTGTCAACCAATCAGAGGCTGTGTTCATGGCAGATGTGATGGTCAAAAAACCAAATAACGTATCAACAAAACTTCCTAAGTGTTGAGCCATGGAAACTGGGCTGCCTCGACTCCTTTCATGCTCCGAGTCGAGGCATTTCTAGAGGAGCATGGCGGACAGAACTAGCACTTGTTAATACCAATGCCAACTGTGCCATCTGAGGCATTAAATCTCCACTCCTCTTCTCCCGCTTTCTGTCTTCCACTCAGCATGAGTCTCTCGTTTTAAACCCGAGGAGGGGTCTCTCGGCTTTCCTGTGCACCCCCCCCCACCTCGTCGGGGGGCGAGGCCTCGGGCCCTGGAAGGTAGAGAACTCGCTCAGGCCGGCTCTCTGTCGCATGTGTTCTCCCTGCTTGACACTTCCTCCTACTCACGCTTGGTTGTGCAACGAGCCGTTACGCAAGGCAGAGCAGCTCCCGAAAAATGTGCGAGGAGGCCAGGGCTCATGCGCAGAGGAAGAGGAGAAACCTGGCGGGGGCTCGTTTGAAGGAAGAGAATAAAAAACAAAAAAAACAGGCAAATAAAAGACGACTGCTCCTCGCTCTCTCGCGCGGTCCCTGCGAGAGCTGCACTCTTGCGTCCGGTGGGGACGACTTTGTTCATTAACCAAGCCAGATGGTGAAGGGCGCGCTTTCTTTTTCACGATACCTGGTTTCGGTTTGTAGGCTGTGCTTTGAACATGATGCCATGCTTAAAGATCCAATACAGAAATAGCGCCACGGAAACCAACACTGCGCCAACCAACACTGCGCCAACCAACACTGCGCCAACTTAACAATGGACGAAAGGGACCTGTGTTGGGTTTCTCGGTCATCAAGCTGCTTGACCGCTGCGGCGATGGACGGGAGGGAGCAGTGTATCCTTAAGTGTGCGGTGGTCAAGACGATTAGCCGTGCGGTTGTCGGTTAATGCGGAAAGAGTGGAGCCCGCAGAGAACCAGAGAAAGCTCCTAATGGGGCGCGCTGGTAATCCATTAACGATTTAATTAAGAGCAATGAGTCGCTTTTCATAGGCCGCCATGCCGCTGCTTCTCCGCATGTGCTCCGTTCGGGTGGATGTCTTGATGGAGGAACGGGATATAGTGGGCTTTCATTGGTTTACCTCAATCACTGGGCAGCTCGATACCTACAGCCAATGGGACTGTGCACTCCATCAGCAGCAACATTGGGGCCAACAAGCTGGAGAAGCTCGTCGGATGGAGGAGGCATATGGAAACACTGGGCCAACCCTGGTGACCCTACGGATAGGACTCTAAGACAGTACACCTCGGCACACTTCCACAGTACACGGTTATGCCATTTGGTGTGAGGAGTGCTCCTGCTAGGCTCCAGAGGCTGGCATCATCGGAGGTTCCATATTGGTCATCTTACACTCATCAGTTAAAGAACAGCTGCACCCAGAAGGAGGCGCCGTGTTGGCTAACCCAACGCGCCAGACGTCTCGGTATGGAGCTGTAGAGGTTCCTAATGGTGTCCTGTGCTAATCCATCCCATGCAGCTTGAACATCCTCACACAGTTCCTGCAGATGGTGCGGTAGGGGTGGAGGTGGAGGGACCAGGTCTTCAACGAACCGTTCATCTTGGTGCTGACCACGGTGCCTCCACACACGGGTTCGTTGGGCGTCTCCACCAAGACTAAAGCGGGACTCGTCACTGAAGATGACCCGCTGCCATTCGGAGTCACTCCATGACAGTCTGGTACGACACCACTGCAGTCTTTGGTAACGGTGACGTGGTGTTAAGGACAGTCGTGGTAACGGTCTGTGTGGATGTAGACTTGCGTCATGCAGTCGTCTGCCAATAGATGATGCTCATGGAGGCATCACTGTTCGCTAAGCCACAATCGTGGCTGTTAGGTCAGTCAGGTAAAGCAACAAGGCCCAGCACTGTCCTTGCAGACCTGTTCTAGAAAGTTCTGACCAATTCTGGACAGTTCTATAAACCTCTCGAGAGTTCTCACAGTTCCAGATGCTACCTGAAGTCTACTCAGCACTCATGCATCACAAACATCGCTGTCCTGGCGACAGAAGGAAGGTTTATGGGGACCAATGGCCATATTCAGTACATTAGCCCTAAGGAGTTTAGAATATCGTCACCCAAAGAGAACCATGTATCTCCATCTTTGTTGATTTTTACTTTTATGACTCATTTGATCAAATGAGCTGCTGTTTACACTGTGTGAAAATTTAATGTACCATGGACCAACAGAAATGGCCCAAAACTGTTTGGAAAGACGTCTGGTTCCACTGACTTCCATTCAAACTGAAGGAGGTTTTTGGCCTCTCCTGTAAAGTTGCCATTTCGGAGATACCTGTTTTTCTTTGGACAGCGACGATACACACTCTGGCCCGCTCATTTGGCACCTTAAGAAAAGTTTCTGAAAGACTAGAGGAGGCTTCTTTGACAATGAATGCCTTGGCAAGCAGGTAGAACATGGACGAGCCTGCCCGGTAGACACTGAGGTCACTGCCGTTATCGATTTTCCTACCCCGTCAAACTCCGTGTGAGCAGTGCAGATTTCTTGGTATGGCTGCTGATTACAGTAGCTCCTGTAGAAGCCCCTCTGCTGACCTCTCTGTTTAGCCCGCCCAGGTGCTTTATGTGGACATCTGATTGTCAGCGTGCTTTCGACCCCGTGAAGCCCTTCCTTGTGAAGCCCCAATGTTTACTCCACCTTTAGCCCTGAGGTTGGTGCTGTTGGGCCTGGCGCGCTCTTGTACAAGAAGACAAGCATGGACTTGACCACTGCATTCTATTTCTCCATGTGAATTCCACAAGCATCAAGGGAGCTATATCACCGCTGCATAAGTAGACGTAGCTCGAGTGTTGGCCCCTGGGTGTGCGGTAGTGTGTCGGTGTACAGTAACTCAGTAAGTGTGATGCGTTAGTGTGCTGTAAGTAGTGTGTCGGTGTACAGTAACTCAGTAAGTGTAATGTGTTAGTGTGCTGTAAGTAGCGTGTTGGTGTACGGTAACTCAGTAAGTGTAATGTGTTAGTGTGCTGTAAGTAAGTTCGGTGTACAGTAACTCAGTAAGTGTAATGTGTTTAGTGTGCTGTACGTAGTGTGTTGGTGTACAGTAACTCAGTAAGTGTAATGTGTTAGTGTGCTGTAAGTAGTGTGTTGGTGTACAGTAACTCAGTAAGTGTAATGTGTTAGTGTGCTGTAAGTAGTGTGTTGGTGTACAGTAACTCAGTAAGTGTATTGTGTTAGTGTGCTGTAAGTAGTGTGTTGGTGTACAGTAACTCAGTAAGTGTAATGTGTTAGTGTGCTGTAAGTAGTGTGTTGGTGTACAGTAACTCAGTAAGTGTAATGTGTTAGTGTGCTGTAAGTAGTGTGTTGGTGTACAGTAACTCAGTAAGTGTAATGTGTTAGTGTACTGTAAGTAGTGTGTTGGTGTACAGTAACTCAGTAAGTGTAATGTGTTAGTGTGCTGTAAGTAGTGTGTTGGTGTACAGTAACTCAGTAAGTGTAATGTGTTAGTGCTGTAAGTAGTGTGTTGGTGTACAGTAACTCAGTAAGTGTAATGTGTTAGTGTACTGTAAGTAGTGTGTTGGTGTACAGTAACTCAGTAAGTGTAATGTGTTAGTGTGCTGTAAGTAGTGTGTTGGTGTACAGTAACTCAGTAAGTGTAATGTGTTAGTGTGCTGTAAGTAGTGTGTTGGTGTACAGTAACTCAGTAAGTGTAATGCGTTAGTGTGCTGTAAGTAGTGTGTTGGTGTACAGTAACTCAGTAAGTGTAATGTGTTAGTGTGCTGTAAGTAGTGTGTCGGTGTACAGTAACTCAGTAAGTGTAATGGGTTCGTGTACTGTAAGTAGTTAGTGTGTCGGTGTACAGTAACTCAGTAAGTGTAATGTGTTAGTGTACTGTAAGTAGTGTGTTGGTGTACAGTAACTCAGTAAGTGTAATGTGTTAGTGTGCTGTAAGTAGTGTGTTGGTGTACAGTAACTCAGTAAGTGTAATGTGTTAGTGTGCTGTAAGTAGTGTGTTGGTGTACAGTAACTCAGTAAGTGTAATGTGTTAGTGTGCTGTAAGTAGTGTGTTGGTGTACAGTAACTCAGTAAGTGTAATGTGTTAGTGTGCTGTAAGTAGTGTGTCGGTGTACAGTAACTCAGTAAGTGTAATGCTTTAGTGTGCTGTAAGTAGTGTGTTGGTGTACAGTAACTCAGTAAGTGTAATGTGTTAGTGTACTGTAAGTAGTGTGTTGGTGTACAGTAACTCAGTAAGTGTAATGTGTTAGTGTACTGTAAGTAGTGTGTTGGTGTACAGTAACTCAGTAAGTGTAATGTGTTAGTGTGCTGTAAGTAGTGTGTTGGTGTACAGTAACTCAGTAAGTGAAATGTGTTAGTGTGCTGTAAGTAGCGTGTTGGTGTACAGTAACTCAGTAAGTGTAATGTGTTAGTGTGCTGTAAGTAGTGTGTTGGTGTACAGTATCTCAGTAAGTGTAATGTGTTAGTGTACTGTAAGTAGTGTGTTGGTGTACAGTAACTCAGTAAGTGTAATGTGTTAGTGTACTGTAAGTAGTGTGTTGGTGTACAGTAACTCAGTAAGTGTAATGTGTTAGTGTACTGTAAGTAGTGTGTTAGGTGTACAGTAACTCAGTAAGTGTAATGTGTTAGTGTGCTGTAAGTAGTGTGTTGGTGTACAGTAACTCAGTAAGTGTAATGTGTTAGTGTACTGTAAGTAGTGTGTTGGTGTACAGTAACTCAGTAAGTGTAATGTGTTAGTGTACTGTAAGTAGCGTGTCGGTGTACAGTAACTCAGTAAGTGTAATGTGTTAGTGTACTGTAAGTAGTGTGTTGGTGTACAGTAACTCAGTAAGTGTAATGTGTTAGTGTACTGTAAGTAGTGTGTTGGTGTACAGTAACTCAGTAAGTGTAATGTGTTAGTGTGCTGTAAGTAGTGTGTTGGTGTACAGTAACTCAGTAAGTTAAATGTGTTAGTGTGCTGTAAGTAGTGTGTTGGTGTACAGTAACTCAGTAAGTGTAATGTGTTAGTGTGCTGTAAGTAGTGTGTCGGTGTACAGTAACTCAGTAAGTGTAATGTGTTAGTGTGCTGTAAGTAGTGTGTTGGTGTACAGTAACTCAGTAAGTGTAATGTGTTAGTGTGCTGTAAGTAGTGTGTTGGTGTACAGTAACTCAGTAAGTGTAATGTGTTAGTGTACTGTAAGTAGTGTGTTGGTGTACAGTACTCAGTAAGTGTAATGTGTTAGTGTACTGTAAGTAGTGTGTTGGTGTACAGTAACTCAGTAAGTGTAATGTGTTAGTGTACTGTAAGTAGTGTGTTGGTGTACAGTAACTCAGTAAGTGTAATGTGTTAGTGTGCTGTAAGTAGTGTGTTGGTGTACAGTAACTCAGTAAGTGTAATGTGTTAGTGTACTGTAAGTAGCGTGTTGGTGTACAGTAACTCAGTAAGTGTAATGTGTTAGTGTGGTGTAAGTAGTGTGTTGGTGTACAGTAACTCAGTAAGTGTAATGTGTTAGTGTACTGTAAGTAGCGTGTTGGTGTACAGTAACTCAGTAAGTGTAATGTGTTAGTGTGCTGTAAGTAGTGTGTTGGTGTACAGTAACTCAGTAAGTGTAATGTGTTAGTGTACTGTAAGTAGTGTGTTGGTGTACAGTAACTCAGTAAGTGTAATGTGTTAGTGTGCTGTAAGTAGTGTGTTTGGTGTACAGTAAACTCAGTAAGTGTAATGTGTTAGTGTGCTGTAAGTAGCGTGTTGGTGTACAGTAACTCAGTAAGTGTAATGTGTGTTAGTGTACTGTAAGTAGTGTGTTTGGTGTACAGTAACTCAGTAAGTGTAATGTGTTAGTGTGCTGTAAGTAGTGTGTTGGTGTACAGTAACTCAGTAAGTGTAATGTGTTAGTGTACTGTAAGTAGTGTGTGTTGGTGTACAGTAACTCAGTAAGTGTAATGTGTTAGTGTGCTGTAAGTAGTGTGTTGGTGTACAGTAACTCAGTAAGTGTAATGTGTTAGTGTACTGTAAGTAGCGTGTTGGTGTACAGTAACTCAGTAAGTGTAATGTGTTAGTGTGCTGTAAGTAGTGTGTTGGTGTACAGTAACTCAGTAAGTGTAATGTGTTAGTGCTCTAAGTAGTGTGTTGGTGTACAGTAACTCAGTAAGTGTAATGTGTTAGTGTGCTGTAAGTAGTGTGTTGGTGTACAGTAACTCAGTAAGTGTAATGTGTTAGTGTACTGTAAGTAGTGTGTTGGTGTACAGTAACTCAGTAAGTGTAATGTGTTAGTGTGCTGTAAGTAGTGTGTTGGTGTACAGTAACTCAGTAAATGTAATGTGTTAGTGTGCTGTAAGTAGTGTGTTGGTGTACAGTAACTCAGTAAGTGAAATGCGTTAGTGTACTGTAAGTAGTGTGTTGGTGTACAGTAACTCAGTAAGTGTAATGTGTTAGTGTGCTGTAAGTAGCGTGTTGGTGTACAGTAACTCAGTAAGTGTAATGTGTTAGTGTACTGTAAGTAGTGTGTTGGTGTACAGTAACTCAGTAAGTGTAATGTGTTAGTGTACTGTAAGTAGTGTGTTGGTGTACAGTAACTCAGTAAGTGTAATGTGTTAGTGTACTGTAAGTAGTGTGTTGGTGTACAGTAACTCAGTAAGTGTAATGTGTTAGTGTACTGTAAGTAGTGTGTTGGTGTACAGTAACTCAGTAAGTGTAATGTGTTAGTGTGCTGTAAGTAGTGTGTTGGTGTACAGTAACTCAGTAAGTGTAATGTGTTAGTGTGCTGTAAGTAGTGTTAGGTGTACAGTAACTCAGTAAGTGTAATTTGTTAGTGTGCTGTAAGTAGTGTGTTGGTGTACAGTAACTCAGTAAGTGTAATGTGTTAGTGTACTGTAAGTAGTGTGTTGGTGTACAGTAACTCAGTAAGTGTAATGTGTTAGTGTACTGTAAGTAGTGTGTTGGTGTACAGTAACTCAGTAAGTGTAATGTGTTATGTGTAAGTAGTGTGTTGTGTACAGTACTCAGTTAAGTGTAATGTGTTAGTGTGTGTACAGTACACTCAGTAAGTGTAATGTGTTAGTGTGCTGTAAGTAGTGTGTTGGTGTACAGTAACTCAGTAAGTGTAATGTGTTAGTGTACTGTAAGTAGTGTGTTGGTGTACAGTAACTCAGTAAGTGTAATGTGTTAGTGTGCTGTAGTAGTTTGTTGGTGTACAGTAACTCAGTAAGTGTAATGTGTTAGTGTGTACTGTAAGTAGTGAGATGGTGTACAGTAACTCAGTAAGTGTAATGTGTTAGTGTGCTGTAAGTTGCGTTTTGGTGTTCTCTTACTCAGTATGTTCATTTATTTAGTGTGCTGTAAGTAGTGTGTTGGTGTACAGTAACTCAGTAAGTGTAATAGCGTGTTGAGTGTACTGTAAGTAGTGTGTGGTGTACTGTAAACTCAGTAAGTGTAACTGTTAGTGTGTTGGTGTAGGTGTGTGTTGGTGTACAGTAGCGTGTTGGTTGTAACTGTAAGTGTGTGTTAGTGTACTGTAAGTAGTGTGTCGGTGTACAGTAACTCAGTAAGTGTAATGTGTTGGTGTGCTGTAAGTAGTGTGTTGGTGTACTGGTACTCGTAAGTGTAATGTGTTAGTGGCTGTAACTGTAGTGTGTTGGTGTACAGTAACTCAGTACCGTGTTGGTGTTACTGTAGCGTGGTGTGTACTGTAGCGTGTTGGTGTACTGTAGCGTGTTGGTGTACTGTAGTGTGTTGGTGTACTGTAGCGTGTTGGTGTACTGTAGCGTGTTGGTGTACTGTAGCGTGTTGGTGTACTGTAGCGTGTTGGTGTACTGTAGCGTGTTGGTGTACTGTAGCGTGTTGGTGTACTGTAGCGTGTTGGTGTACTGTAGCGTGTTGGTGTACTGTAGTGTGTTGGTGTACTGTAGCGTGTTGGTGTACTGTAGCGTGTTGGTGTACTGTAGAGTGTTGATGTACTGTAGCGTGTTGGTGTACTGTAGCGTGTTGGCGTACTGTAGCGTGTTGGTGTACTGTAGCGTGTTGGTGGTTGTACCGTGTAGGAAAGGCAGCCTTCACTACAGGACGTCTGAACTGATGAGGAGACAGTCTTACCTCGGTAACAAGGAAACCCAATTTCACTACATGCTCCTCACAGCAGGCCGCACGCCTCCCTCTAGGATCGATACCCAACCGGCTCTGCCTCAAAGCCTCGAATCCACGAGCCTGTGTGCTGCTTGTGCTCATTCCTCCCCGGCCTCAGACATGTTTTAGGATTTGGAGACCTCCCTGGAGGAAACATGTAACTGCACGCAACGTGAGTTGATGAAGGATGTGGTTTTCCGAGGAGGTGGGTGCACCATCATCGTGACCCCTGGTTCTCATTACCAACACGACACGAGTCTCAGCAATGAGCCGTTTCCTACCAAACCACGACCGAGTCCGCCTTCGTTCTGGATAGCCATCATAGAACTCCTATAGGAATACCGCATCCGAAAGACCCGACCAAACGCGACATAGCGACATTAGCATTCACGGGTAAACCTGCCAACAGGTATCACGGCCATGTCATCAGTGCATACCCGGCACTGTTCCAATGCCTTTTCTCAACAGCCGCCAACTCACGGCAACATTAAGGAGCTATAACAGGGCCCCCTTGTGGCCAGCGGTGGCGAGTGACCCATTAGTCAGGTCTGATTAAGCAGAACAAAGCCGCGCCGGTAGACGCCGCTGCAATGCTCCAGACAGCCATTCAGGAGACAGCAGCGTGCCCTCGCTTCTTTCGGCAAGCGCGACTCCGACCGCGGAGGGCACGGCACAATAATGACAGAGCTCCGTAAACGAGCTTGGCGAGGAGTGCCATCATAGAGGAGGCAACCACAGGAACGCTCCAATATTTGTAGGGAACTGCCATCTGGAGAAAGCGGGGTATTAAACAGATGATTTGTGAAGCTGCTGTGAGGCGGGCCTATTGTCGCGGCGGCGCAAGCCGTGTAAACGAGTGTGTTCACACAGATCACAACAGCAATGATGCCCGACAGGCTGTGCACAGGGAGGGCACATCCAAACGCCAACCGGGAGTCCAAAAGGAGACGGGTCTAGAGCCGTCTCACAGTAACGAGGAGCTCCGCTAATCGAACAATGATAAACAAACAGCACACAACCTGTGCTCTTGCGCAGAAGTGAGCCGTTTTGCAGCCGGTGGGTGGCGAAAACCAGTACGCGGGCACCGCAGATGGGGGGGAAGAGGGCCAAAAAAAGCTCGGAGGAAACAGATTGCTAGGCTGTGACGCTTGGCAAGTGCGAGGCGACTGGAGACGGATCGATTTCTGATGACCCGCTGAGCGACTTCTGCCCAACCGAGGCGTCTACCACTGTGCAAGACAGGGTCTCAATCAGGCTTCCAGCATCGGCCTAAGAGCCCGCCATAATTAGGCTGTACGGTTTGAAGATGACACAGGAGAAAAGCACTGTGAAGCTGACCAAAGAGCTAAAGTCTATTGCACTCAACGGCCAAAAGTATGTGGACGGCCCTTCCACACCCAGTACTAGCAAGTGGATCAAGTCGAACACATGGCCATGCAAAGCATCCATTGACGCTGGATGTAGAATGGGCTGCTAGAGCTTCCCTGGACAACCGTAAGTGCTATTACAGTGACATGGATGTATCTAGGAGCAACGTGGTTGCAGAATACTCGAGGACTGTTCATCAGGAGCTTCCTAGAATGGGCTTCCGTGTCCATCAGCCTAAGATCACTAGGTGCAAAGCATCAGCTGGAACGGTGGAACGCATGGCGGAACTCTGGAGCTCCAATGGACTGTATGGTCTGGTGGATCCCAAGGGAACACCACCTACTGGATATGCATAGTGCCACACAGTTATTAGCTTCCAGCTTTGTGGCAGCAGTTTGG
The DNA here is from genome assembly GCA_024036415.1 of Prochilodus magdalenae. NCBI lineage: Eukaryota > Metazoa > Chordata > Actinopteri > Characiformes > Prochilodontidae > Prochilodus > Prochilodus magdalenae. Next base: position 446,122 of record JAMWET010004718.1, read on the forward strand.
AGACGAACCCATTCCTGTTCCATCACGACTGTGTCCCTGTGCACACAGCCAACATCAGACAATTCCCCCCGAAGAGTGGAGGCTGTTATAGCTGGTATATGGGGTATAATGCCAAATTAATGCCCAGTGGTGGGTGTAGCTCAGCGGATAACACCGCTACCCACCCGGGAGCCGCCACCACATGTGGTAGGTCTGGGTGACTATGCCTATATGGGCGACTATATAATTATCTGGATAATTCAGGGAGGGGGAACACTTTTCAAGATGGGTGGTGACCATGGCGGCCATTTTGAAGTCAGCCATTTTGGATCCAACTTGAGTTTTTTCAATGGGAAGAGGGTCATGTGACCCATCAAACTAATTGAGAATTTCACAAGAAAAACAACGGTGAGCTTGGTTTTAACGTAACTGTATCCTTTCATGAGTTATTTACACGTTTCTGACCACTTACAAAATGTGTTCAAAGTGCTGCCCATTGTGTTGGGTAGTCAATGCAACCCTCTTCTCACACTCTTCACACACTGATAGCAACACCGCAGAAGAAATGCTAGCACAGGCTTCCAGTATCTGTAGTTTCAGGTGCTGCACATCTCGTATCTTCACAGCATTGATGGTGTGGTATATGGGGTGCAAAGATAGTAGGACCATTCTTCATCAATGGAAACCTCAAGGCCACTGGATATGTGAAACTGCTACATGATGATGCGTTTCCCTCAAGATGGTGCACCAGCAAGATGGTGCACCACCACATTATGGGTGTCAGGTCCGAGCGTTCCCAGATAAACAGTTTCCTAGAACGTGGATTGGTCATCATGGGCCAGTTGAATGGCCCCCAAGGTCTCCCGATCTGACCACCCTTAGACTTTTATCTTTGGGGTCATCTGAAGGCAATTGTCTATGCTGTGCAGATACGAGATGTGCAGCACCTGGAACTACGGATACAAGCACACCACTGTTTTGTGAAATTCCCAATAAGTTCACATGACCCTCTTCCCATTGAAAAAACGAAAGTTGGATCCAAAATGGCCGACTTCAAAATGGCCGCCATGGTTTCGAAAAGTCCCATATACTAATGTGCCACAAAGAGGAAGTTAATATCACCAACCGTTCCCATTTAATTTAGGTGCATCCATATAAACGGCCCACCCTGTATAATACCCTTGTATATTGAAATGGCGTAGCCCATGTAGATGGAGCGGTACCACTTTAGAATAAGGCTGCCTCTATAAAGGGTTGAAAAATGGTTTACTAATAGGTTACTATTGGTTATTAGTGGAAGTGGTACCGATGGGGCTAATGTAAATGGGATGGCCAGGTGTCCACATACTTTTGGCCACACCGTGTTGACTGCTACGCATCTGTTTTCTCACCTAACACAAAGCGGTGAGCTACATAACGCGGAAATCCACCGAGAGTGACGGTACAGTTCCGTCTCCAAAGAGGACGAGTAGATTAAAAGGCATCTGCTCTACTTAGCCGAAGGAAAAAGGCTCCACCAGCGACATCCTCATAATAGCCGCGCTCAGGAATGGCGGATAAAAATAACAAAAGGATCAATGCTTTCGGATTTCTGTCAGACATTCAGGGCACAGGCCTCAGCGAGACGGAAACACGGTTAAAGCGCGGAGAAGTGCATTTCAGGAAAGGCTAGAGCTGATGAATTGTCTCTCTCTAGGACGTTAAAGACGACTGGCTGCCTCTCCTTGCGCGCTGATCCAATTGCGTACTGAAAAGCTGTCCTGACCATTACTCTAATGTCCCCCAACGAGACTGCTGTATCTACTCTAACGCCCCCCGACGAGACTGCACGGCTATATCGGAGTGCCCTCCTCTGGAGAGAGGGCAGCATTATGATCCAGGCGTGCTGCAATATCACAAATCAAAAGGCGCATCTCCTGGTAAATACTTTATAGGGGAGATGTGGTGAGCTGTCGGGATGCCCTACATAGCGGCGACCTGACTAGTCCGCATAGACACTGGCTGTGGTCACCGGTTTGACCATCGCGTTTCAGGGGGCACGTGATAAAGGCTTCCCCTGCTAGTTGGTGGAATCGGTACACAAGGCTGAAAGGCTGAGGTATGGATCGTACCATGACGTCCTATACCAGCACAGGACACCTGGCCCACCGTACAGGGCAGGCTGTGTGTACACGGGATCTTGGGAAGGTGTGGGAGAGGGAATGATGTTCATCTATTAGAGATGATGGGTGGGAGAATATTTGGAAATATGCCAAGTCTATATCTGCATGTAATCCTACATAATCAATTCAGTTACCAATCATACACCACAAGCAAGGCATGCTTGGAGCAGCTGGACCCCACGTGGGTTCGCTTACCCACTGTTCTCGGTCATGTTATAAGGTACAGGATGGTGGGCTAGGATGGCACAAGGAACTGGAAGGATCTTTGATACTGTAGTTATTTGATTTTGGGTATGGCCAGTAGGATAGAAGGCTGTACAGTAATCCTTACCTTTGCAGCAAGGAGGAACATTTTACTACTGTGGATTAGCGAGAACACTGAGTGCTTGACATTCAGAGACCTCATTCCATTGGAGTAGCTAACTTGGGCAGCTCATTCTAACACAGAGCACTTTTACGAGGTATGGGAGACTAAACTCTACAAACGCTAACACTATCTTTTTATAAAAAAAAAAATATATATATATATTTTATAAAATATAAATATATATATATAAAAAAATATATTTTTTTTTTAAAATAAAAAATAAAAATTGTTAAAGATTTATCTTATATATATATATATATTATTTTTTTATATATATATAAATATATATATATATTGTTATAGATATATTTTTATATATTTTATTAATAAAAAATGTAAATTATTTTTAAAAAACCTACAAAAAAAAAAAAATATATATATATATTTTTTTTATAAAAAAATAAAACTGTTAAAGATTTATTTATTATATATATATATATATATATATATTTTATAAAAAATGTAAATTATTTAAAAAAAACTACAAAAAAATATATATATGTATAGTATGAAACAAAAAATATTTTAATACATAAAAAATAACAATAGAACATTTTAAATTATTTAAATTAATTATATATTTAAATAAAAAAAACTCCACAAATTAATTACAATTTCTAAATTTAAATTTTTTTTAAATTTCATTTCTGGGTATTGTTCCATATTGAACTGATGCGTAAAAACAGTGAAACCCCCTTATTAAAATGAACGCTATATCTGGCTCTGTAGAGTTTATATAAGTCTCCCATGCCTTGTAAAAGTGCTCTGTGTTAGAATGAGCTGCCCAAGTTAGGCACGCCAATGGAATCACTTGATGTCTTATCCCAACCACTGACAATTGGAATCTTCTCGCAAATTTGGTGATGCAAATTTTTCTAAAATGAAAATCCAATTAATCCAATAAATAAATAATAATTAAAGAAATAAATTGAATCCAATTAAATAATTAAATAAATAATTGAATTTTTTTTTTTACATTTTTAACAATTTTTTTAAAAAAGGCGGGAAAAAAAGCTTGTATCTTAACGGGGGCTGTATCAGCCATGCTTCCTGTATTTAGTTTTACCTCCTGAGGTCTAGTTAGGATATGGACGGACCCAAGCAGTCCCAATTCATTGTACATGATTCCTCTGTGTTCCCTGGAAAGGACACTTTGGTACTGGACGCAGCAGATGCAGTGCATGCACACGAAGCCTTGCTGTAGAGAACGTCCATAGATGTTTGACTGCTCAGTGGCTGAAATGGAGGCGGAGCCATTCAGAGGGGGTCCGGCGTCGGATGCTCAGATGTTCTTTACAGTGGTGGTGATGGGAACCAGGGATCTCCATGTCTACCACACACATATAGACACTTTATTGACTATTACCTAAACCACCTACACGTGAATGTTGACGATGGGATAATCCTGGAGTTCATGTGTGGACGTCTGGTTCCATTCACCACCACTGTGGACAGTTCTGCCTCTCTAAGGTTCTCTAGAATGGGCTAGAAGTACCAGCTGAAGAAGGATAGAAGCTGTCTGTAAATAGGAGAGGGCATGAGTAACGTTAGGTGGTGTAGCGATAGGTGGCTCCTGAAGATTGGACACCACCACCTAGCCTGATGAATCTTGATTCATGTAGGGTCAAGTTGGACAGATGGGTTAGTGGTGCTAGGTATAGCACCACTAGCTAGTGGTGAGGTATAGCGTAGTGTGGAACCCCCTCCCTTTCACCACCCCAGCACCAATCCACAGCCCTTTGTGTGGTGTTTGAACGGCGCAGTCTATCGTTACTGAGCGCATGCAGCACTTTGTAGACCCGATTACCCTCCTCCATCTCCTCATGGCTACGACCAGCATGACAATGCCCTGTGTCACATCATGACAGTGTCCCGTCTCAAAAAACTGGTGCCGTGACCACGGCCGTGATGAGTTGAGTGCCCTTGGCTTCTCCAGTCAGATGTGGGATGTGGGAATACGTCTGCACTACCTACATGATGTGACTGTGTCCGAATGTTTCCATGGTGAATCCATGCCATGAGGAGTTCTGGCTGTTCTGGGAGCAATCCCGAGCCCTAGCTCTAAATGGTGTGTGTTGTCTCGGCCTTCCCAACGTAGCAGTGTTTATGCAGCAGCCTCGCTGAACCTGCCTTGCGCCTCGGCCTCATCGTCTAATTAAAACAGCTCGTGACTCATTGCCCACTCCAAACAGAACCCAGCAGATATATCTGCAATTAACTGCAAATGTATGGTAGCAATTAACCTTATAGTTAGTAATTATGACTTTGCTGGTTACCAACGCTTATTCCCCAACATCTTAATTAATACGGGCCTCCTCCTCGGAGCGTGGTGCTATTCGCAGTCTTAAATTCCCATTCATAATGAAGGCATGACCAGGAGGCATGGGCTCTCCACCGACAAGTCGTCAGGATTAACCTTTATATTATCCGATATTCAACAGGGACGGTTTAAAACTAATTATCTGCCAATTTACAGTCCAATCTACATGCAATTACACTTCTCATAATGTCACCATTTCTAAAACTAATATTCCCCACAGAGCGGCAAGCGGCTGCCGGAAAGAGTCCGGCTAAAGACCAGGAACTCCAGGAGTTAGGAGGCTTGGTCATCCAGTGGCCGATAAGGGTCGTCACTATTGATTACACTGGTAACTGAGCAGCCAGACTGTTATGCTAACAAGCTAATTAGCGTAAATGATTGTTAGCTAATATTCGGAAATACACTACCGGTCAAAAGTATGGAGACGGTTCTCCATAGCATAGGTTCTTCTTATGTTTACAGTGACAGCTTTGCTGGAGAGGCTTTACTGTACGATTCAGGCCCGCTGTGAGATCTAGAGAGCCCTAACCGGGTGATCTAGAGGGCTCTAACCGGGTGATCTAGAGGGCCCTAACCGGGTGATCTAGAGGGCTCTAACCGGGTGATCTAGAGGGCTCTAACCGGGTGATCTAGAGAGCTCTAACCGGGTGATCTAGACGGCTCTAACTGGGTGATCTAGACAGCCATAACCGTGTAATCTAGGGAGCCCTAACCGGGTGATCTAGGGAGCCCTAATCGGGTGATCTACAGAGTCCTAACCGGGTGATCTAGGGGGCTCTAACCGGGTGACCTAGAGAGCTCTAACCGGGTGATCTACAGAGCCCTAACCGGGTGATCTAGAGGGCTCTAACCGAGTCTAGAGAGCCCTACCCAGGTGATCTAGAGAGCTCTAACCGGGTGATCTAGAGAGCCCTAACCGGGTGATCTAGAGAGACCTCTAACCAGGTGATCTAGAGAGCTCTAACCGGGTGATCTAGAGAGCCCTAACCGGGTGATCTAGAGGGCTCTAACCGGGTGATCTAGAGGGCTCTAACCGGGTCTAGAGAGCCCTACCCGGGTGATCTAGAGAGCTTTAACCAGGTGATCTAGAGAGCTCTAACCGGGTGATCTAGAGAGCCCTAACCGGGTGATCTAGAGAGACCTCTAACCAGGTGATCTAGAGAGCTCTAACCGGGTGATCTAGAGAGCCCTAACCGGGTGATCTAGAGAGCTCTAACCGGGTGATCTAGAGAGCTCTAACCGGGTGATCTAGAGAGCTCTAACCGGGTGATCTAGAGAGCCCTAACCGGGTGATCTAGAGAGCTCTAACCGGGTGATCTAGAGAGCTCTAACCGGGTGATCTAGAGAGCTCTAACCGGGTGATCTAGAGAGCCCTAACGGGGTGATCTAGAGGGCCCTAACCGGGTGATCTAGAGAGCTTTACCCGGGTGATCTAGAGAGCTCTAACCGGGTGATCTAGAGAGCCCTAACCGGGTGATCTAGAGAGCCCTAACCGGGTGATCTAGAGAGTTCTAACCGGGTGATCTAGAGGGCTCTAACCGGGTGATCTAGAGGACTCTAATCGGGTGATCTAGAGAGCCCTAATGGGGTGATCTAGAGAGCCCTAACCGGGTGATCTAGAGGGCCATAACCGGGTGATCTAGAGAGCCCTAACCGGGTGATCTAGAGAGCCCTAACCGGGTGATCTAGAGGGCCATAACCGGGTGATCTAGAGAGCCCTAACCGGGTGATCTAGAGAGCCCTAACCGGGTGATCTAGAGAGCTCTAACCGGGTGATCTAGAGCGTTCTAACCGGGTGATCTAGAGAGCCCTAACCGGGTGATCTAGAGCGTTCTAACCGGGTGATCTAGAGAGCCCTAACCGGGTGATCTAGAGAGCTCTAACCGGGTGATCTAGAGAGCCCTAACGGGGTGATCTAGAGGGCCCTAACCGGGTGATCTAGAGAGCTTTACCCGGGTGATCTAGAGAGCTCTAACCGGGTGATCTAGAGAGCCCTAACCGGGTGATCTAGAGAGCCCTAACCGGGTGATCTAGAGAGTTCTAACCGGGTGATCTAGAGGGCTCTAACCGGGTGATCTAGAGGACTCTAATCGGGTGATCTAGAGAGCCCTAATGGGGTGATCTAGAGAGCCCTAACCGGGTGATCTAGAGGGCCATAACCGGGTGATCTAGAGAGCCCTAACCGGGTGATCTAGAGAGCCCTAACCGGGTGATCTAGAGGGCCATAACCGGGTGATCTAGAGAGCCCTAACCGGGTGATCTAGAGAGCCCTAACCGGGTGATCTAGAGAGCCCTAACCGGGTGATCTAGAGCGTTCTAACCGGGTGATCTAGAGAGCCCTAACCGGGTGATCTAGAGCGTTCTAACCGGGTGATCTAGAGAGCCCTAACCGGGTGATCTAGAGAGACCTCTAACCAGGTGATCTAGAGAGCTCTAACCGGGTGATCTAGAGAGCCCTAACCGGGTGATCTAGAGAGCCCTAACCGGGTGATCTAGAGAGCCCCAACCGGGTCTAGAGGGCTCTAACCGGGTAAGAGGAAGAATGAAGACTCTAGTCACACTCGTTTTTTGCAGCTCGCGGCTCAGGTGACGTTTTCAGTCTTTCGTATTCCTTCATGGTCGGTGGTCGGTACCCTGTGCTGCCCCATGTGACAGCTCTAAAGCTGACACTGCCAATCAAATCAGTTTCTAATGCACCATTTATAAAGCAGACCCTGGTCCAGACGATGTCACACCCTCATGGTCATCGTGTCCAAGCGTTCGCAACACATTCCGGGTTTGGACGTTTACAAATAAGCCCTGACATGCTTCTAGTTCCAGCTGTACCTCACACTGCAGGGCCAGGAGTGTCAGACCGTGCCTGCAGGGCAAAACAGACGTGACCCAGTGGCTGTCCAGCAGTACTGCTCTCCTGCTCCCTTTCAGTCGCTCAGTATCTCTCCCTCGCTCTGTATGAGCGCCAGTGGTCTTTCAACTGGTTCTCAGGCCCCCCACGCCGTCCGCCTTTTAGCTAGAACCTTCAATGCAATGCAAGTCTGATCGGAAGAGACTGACGCTACTGGTAATGAACATGGCACACTGTATTAGCATAGCCATGAAGCTAGACCACCAGTCTGTAGCGGCCCTTCATTCCTTGATCCATACACCAATGCTGCTCCAGCATCGGCTCCTGCCTTTATCCATCCCTGACCTTGTAGATGAGTGAGCTCCACTCATTATGGACTCGTTCAGGAGCGCCCTCTAGCGTCAGACAAGCCCCGAGTGCTGATTGGCTGTCTGTTCTCTGATAAGACCACGTGGTAGGAAATGTGGGTTGACAGTAACTGTCCTACCTTCTGGAGCATCCGCATCACAAATCTTGCTGGTAGCAGCGGTGTGATTTCCTGGCACGGGATCCACCGACGACGGGGTCTGAGGAGAAGGACGGAAGACATAACCATCATACGGAGGGGAGGAGGAGGCGTGTACCCAGGTCCCTGACCATATGCTGAGCATTCAGACCTTATAGGTTAACAGGGATCTCTTCCAACACTAATCACTAACAGAGAGAGCAATAAACCCCATACGCTCACAAGTACAGGGCACTTTCTAATCTACACTAAACCCCTAACCCCTACATCTACACTAAACCCTACCCCCTACATCTACACTAAACCCTAACCCCTACATCTACACTAAACCCCTAACCCCTACATCTACACTAAACCCCAACCCCTACATCTACACTAAACCCCTAACCCCTACATCTACACTAAACCCCTAACCCCTACATCTACACTAAACCCCCTAACCCCTACATCTACACACTAAACCGCTACATCTACACTAAACCCCTAACCCCTACATCTACACTAAACCCCCTAACCCCTACATCTACACTAAACCCCTAACCCCTACATCTACACTAAACCCCTAACCCCTACATCTACACTAAACCCCTAACCCCTACATCTACACTAAACCCCCTACATCTACACTAAACACCCGAACCGCTACATCTACACTAAACCCCTAAACGCTACATCTACACTAAACCCCCCCTCTACATTCT
>JAMWET010004718.1:475000-482500 GCA_024036415.1 Prochilodus magdalenae
CAACTCATGACTTTTTTGCCATCAGAGACTCCAGACTCAACTCAGACTCGCACCTCAGAGACTTGAGACTCAACTCAGACTGGCATCTCGGAGTCTTCAAACTCCACTCAGACTCCCACCTCAGAGACTTCAGAGTCGACTCAGACTCGCACCTCAGAGACTCCAGACTCCACTCAAACTCCCACCATAGAGACCCAAGTCTAGATTTAGATTGGCACCTCAGAAACTCCAGACTCCATAAACTTGACTCAGTTAGTTTAGACTCTACTCAGCCTCAGACAGCTCAGGGACTCCAGACTCGACTCAGATGGGCATTTCAGAGACTTGAGACTCGACTCAGACTGGCATCTCAGAGACTTGACTCAGACTTGCACCTCAGAGACTTCAGAGTCGACTCAGACTGGCATCTCAGAGACTCCAGACTCCACTCAGACTCCCACCTTAGAGACCCAAGTCTAGATTAAGATTGGCACCTCAGAGACTCCAGACTCCATAAACCTGACTCAGTTAGTTTAGACTCTACTCAGCCTCAGACAGCTCAGGGACTCCAGACTGGAGTTAAACTGACGAAGTGATCAGGGAACATCTGTATTGTAAGGAGTCCGTTCAGTACTGGATGTAAGAGCGAGGCAGGGCAGTCTGAAGGATCACAGGAGGAAACTGTGGTTTATACAGTGACAGCTTTGCCCTCGCACCACATGTGCGGGAGCGAAATGTAAATTTATTCTGAACGCAGATGGGATTACAGATGGGACAAGCATTCCGAGTGCTTTCGTAGAGTCCTGGGTTTCCCGGATCAGGACCTGAATAAAATGAGCCTCTTGTGTGAAGCTGGTAAAGAGCTCGGCAGGCGCTCCTGTCCGGAGCACACGGCACGAGGCAACGGGATAACAGTACCTGGAGAATCTCAAAGGATACGCAAGTATACGGTCAGAGAGAGTCTTGAGTGACGGGGGCAGTGACCGCACTCGTCCGGAGTGGTGGACAGCACTGTCCACGGCACCCAGGGAGCAGCAAGGGGTTGGGTACCTTGCTCAAGGGCCCTTCAGTCATGTCCTGCCAGCTCAGGAGATCAAGCAATTATCGCCATGGTGACTGAAACGTACCTCATAGCATAACACCTCCACGAGCTCAGATAACAGCTGTGACTGGACCTGTCATGTCCCGGGCAGGGTTCTGGATGTAGCCACATCAACTCTCAGAACCGGTCTGTTGGACCAGATTTCACAATTCCCAGTAGGCTGGGATTTTAGCCACTGCTGGTAGACCCGTATGACCGTACGCTGCTTCCACACACCAGCAGATTCAGCTACTTCCTCACACTATGGTTTTTGGCCACGCCCACATACAGTCCCTCCTTTTAGCCAATCATTAGCATCTGCTCTGGAGCGTTTACCACACATGGAACGAGACATTCCCAGCACTGTAGCACCTCTTCCCAATCTATGGATCCCGTCACTCGCGCCCCACAGTGATTTATAGCCCCGTCATCCTCATGCAGCGCCACCTGCAGGAGCCTGAAGGTACTACCACCCTAGAGGTTCGAGCAATTACAGCAAACGTGGGTTAATTAATCACAGTAACGTTATTTATAGAATACTGTACATTTGGCAGTCTAGCTTTTCCCAGATAGGAGCTTACCAAGCTCGCTGTAGCTTCCACAAGTCATTAAAACTTTTCGCAAAGGATGATACGAAAAGAATAAGCGTAGTGAACTTTGATCAAACTTCCAGCTATTGTGTTAAAACCCACACGCGCTGTAAACCCTTCCAAAACACCGAAAACTCCTGGCATTAATATTAATGCCAGCTCTGCGCTAATGAAGCTGCTCTTTAATCAAGCCGTGAACGCACGCTAAACCTGCAGTAAGCTCCTAGGCAGTTCCATGAAAGTGCAATGCTCTGCCCGCCGGAAAACCGGTGGGCTTGATCACGGACAGCTCGCTCGCTCCGGATGTGTGTTTTCTGCACTGGCTCCCAGAGGAGCGAGCCAGCGGATCTCAAGCCCGGTTTGAGTGTAAATAGTCTGGGGACCGTCATTAGAACCCCCCCCCTCGTGTTTATGGCACTCCAGAAGCGACGCCATGTGGGCCGCTAAGCGGCGAGACAGGGACCCCCTCTAGAGCGACGCACGCTGGGAGGAAGAAGGGACTGTGATGAAGTGACAAAGCAACAAACGAGGAGGTGAAGGGAACTGTCTTTAAGACGAGACAGTCGTCGCGCTGTGGTTGTGCTGGATCACTGGCTCGATCCTGACAAGCCCGGGGACCACTGACTTGATCAAGCTCACTGTCTGATAGGGTCCGATTGATCCCTTCTGGTTGGGACTGTGACAAAGAGACTCTGCCGCCATGTGTCGCAGTTTAATCCAGGAGGCCACCCAGGAGGCCAACTCGCCTGGAGTCCAGGTTTCCGAATGCCCTCCAGCTTAATCCATGAACCCGAAGCTGCAGCAGTGCTCATGACAGCCCTCAGGTTTTGGAGGGTGATGGAACGGGTGCTCTATCCAGACCCAGGAACCGTTCCGGTTGTCCATCATAAAGGAGAGACCTCCCCAACAGGAGTCCGACGCTGGACCATTAACCCCCAGCAGCTCAGAGGTGACAGGAATTAGCTCCACACCTCAAAAGTCCAGGCTCAGAAGCTGGTTTAGCATGGAACCCCAAACACGTTCTGTGATGAGGCTGGGGTTCTAGACTGTAGCGTGGACGGTCCATCGTTCTGAGAGCACCAGCAGCTTCTTTATTGGATGCGTTTGTCTCCTTTTCTCAGTGAGGAGCTTCCTGAATAGCTATCCTTTCAGACGCATAGCGCCGAGCTGGTGGTCTACCGGGTCTTCCAGGTGGTTGTTAGGAGTCTCCTATTTGGGAAACACCTTTTCTCCTTCCTTATGAAGCTAAGCTCACCGGACAAACAATAAGTCACCCCGTGTGTTTGTGGTGGTAGTACCTTCAGGCTCCTGCAGATGGCGCTGAACGAGGACGATGGGGCTATAACTACCTGTGGGGTGTGAGTGACGGGATCCGTAGATTGGGAAGAGGTGGTACAGTGCAGGGAATGTCTCGTTCCATGTGTGGAAAACGCTCCAGAGCAGATGCTAATGATTGGCTAAAAGGAGGGACTGCGTGTGGGCGTGGCCAAAGACCATAGTGTGAAGGAAGTAGCTGGATCTGCAGGTGTGTGGAAGAGTACAGTCATACGGGTCTACCAGTGGCTAAAATCCCTACAGGGAATTCTCCTCGGAAGTGTGCCAGGGAAGGCCTCCACCAAATCTGGGCGCAGCTGCTCAACGCTTTGCTGTCTGAACGCTGATGTGGCTACATCCAGAACCCTGCCCAGTACATGCCAAATCCAATCACCGCTGTTGTTGGACGTACTCGTGGAGGGGTTACCCAGCACTGGGGCAGGACAGCGCTGGCAGGTTTGAAGGGTCTCCACTCAGCAGGAGAGGAGGAAGAACACTGGAAGTGCACTCCAACTACCACGTACCGGTTTCCAGTCCATGCCAGTGAACATGAAGGTGGAGAACCGAGCTGAGGAGAGCAAGCGCAGAGCAGGAGATGCTGAGCGGGTTCCTTCTGAAGCTGCTATTCAAACGAAGCGGTGATGTATGCAGGAGCGCTGCCTCAAAGTGAGGATGAAAATTAATTAAGACTCACACCTCCCCCTCCGCCGGCGTCGGGCGCCGGGAGCAGCACAATGCTGAATCAATTAATCCCAGAGCAGCTGAGACAAATAACACGGGTTGGGTTTCAGAGTGCTGCTTGAGCCCGGACCTCGGACCTCGCCTGTGTTCCGGCGGGCTATGAGGAATCGCTCCTGGCGCTGCGGTTCAGCGTACCGGCGCTCCTCGGCTGTACAGACAGCCCCTGACGGACATGGCAGCATTTAGAATGGCGTCAGTGGCGCGTGGGCGGTTGGAGGGAAGCGGAATAACGACTCTCCGGCTGGTTATCGCTCGGATCAACCGCTCTCAGTTTATTAGTCTGGAATGGCGCATCATCGCACAGGATCTGAGAGACGTGTGTCATCAAGAGGCGGTGAGAACCCAGAACCAGACATCCTGGTCCTTCACAGACTGGAGAGAGAGATCAAACCTATATCTGTCCAAAGAAAAACAGGAACCTCCAAAACGGCAACTTTACAGCAGAGGCCAACCAGATCATCTCGTTTGAATGGAAGTCAATGGAACCAGACGTCTTTCCAAGCAGTTCTGGGCCATTTCTATTCATATGGAGTGAGAAGGAGGGAAGAGACAGAGAGAGAGAGAAAGAGAAAATGGAGAGATAGAGAGAAAGAGGGAGATATATCTATAGAGAGAGAGAGATGAAAAGAGAATGGGGAGAGACAGTAAGAGTGAGAGTGAGATAGACAAGAGAGAAAGAAAGGGAGAGAGAGAGAGAGATAGATGGAAAGAGACAGATGGGGAGAGGCAGATAGAGACAAAGACATACACAGAGTAAGTGACAGAAGACAGACAGAGAGAGAGGGGGGAGAGAGATATATAGATAGGCATGGATAGAGGGATGGGGAGAGAGAGAGAGACAAAGAAAAGAAAGAGGGAGAGACAGCTAGATGGAAAGAGACACAGAGTAAGTGACAGAGAAGAGACATAAAGAGAAAGAGGAGGAGAGAGAGAGAGAGAGAGAGAGAGAGAGAGAGAGAGAGAGAGAGAGATGGAGAAGGGTGTGGAGAGAGAAAGAGAAAATAAATGAATAAAAAGAGAAAGAAAAAGAGAGACAAGGAAGGAGGGAAAGAAAAACATCAGCATCTTAACCACCACCCGGAACACTATAACTACAGAACCTATCAAGAACCTCCTGACGCGTCACCCAGACCCACACACACCCACACATTACCAACCAAGCCAACAAACCCACCCACCCACTCACCCAAAACTCACTCACCCCAAACTCACTCACCCACCCACAACCCACTCACCCACCCACACACATCCACACATTACCAACCAAGTCAACAAACACACCCACCCACTCACTCACCCACAACCCATTCACCCACTCACCCACCCACTCCCCACTCACTCACCCACCCACTCACCCACAACCCACTCACTCACCCACTCACCCACAACCCACTCACTCACCCACTCACCCACAACCCACTCACTCACCCAAAACTCACTCATCCACCCACAACCCACTCACCCACCCACAACCCACTCACCCAAAACTCACTCACCCACAACCCACTCACCCAAAACTTCACCCACCAACCCAAAACTCCCTCACCCAAAACTCCACCACCCACCCACAACCCACTCACCCAAAAACTCACTCACCACCAAAAAACCCACTCACCCAAAAATCACTCATTCACACCACAACCCATCACCCACACACAACCCACTCACATCACAAACTCACTCACCCACCCAAAACTCACTCACCCACCCACAACACATTCACTCACCCACAACCCACTCACACACCCACCCACTCACCCACAACCCACCCACCCATCCACCCACAACCCACTCACCCAAAACTCACTCACCCACCCACAACCCACTCACCCACTGACCCACAACCCATTCACCCACCCAAAACTCACTCACCCACCCACAACCCATTCACCCAAAACTCACTCACCCACCAACAAACACAGTCACCCAAAAACTCACTCACCCACAACCACCCACTCACCCACCCACAACCCACTCACCCAAAACCCACTCACCCACCCACAACCCACTCACCCAAAACTCACTCACCCACCCACAACCCACTCACCCACCCACAACCCACTCACCCAAAACTCACTCACCCACAACCCACTCACCCAAAACTCACTCACCCACCCACAACTCACTCACCCAAAACTCACTCACCCACCCACAACCCACAACCCATTCACCCAAAACTCACTCACCCACCCACAACCCACTCACCCAAAACTCACTCACCCACCCACAACCCACTCACCCACTGACCCACAACCCATTCACCCACCCAAAACTCACTCACCCACCCACAACCCACTCACCCAAAACTCACTCACCCACCCACAACCCACTTACCCACCCACAACCCACTAACCCAAAACTCACTCACCCACCCACAACCCACTCACCCAAAACTCACTCACCCACACACACACCCAAAACTCACTCACCTACACACTCACCCAAAACTCACTCACCCACCCACAACCTACTCACTCACCCACTCAACCACAACCCACCCACCCACTTACCCACAACCCACTCACCCACTCACTCAATACAAACCACTCACCCACAAGTGGGTGTTCTGGCCGCGGTGACCGCTCGTGTGTGTGTGTTTTAATAAGCTGGTTTATTTGCCTTGCTGAGTGAGGCAGTAAATGTTCTCCTGCCATTACCCAACACGCTGCAGTCCTGTTCCCCTAACTAGATCTCAGCTCATTACATTAACAGGAGAGACGGAGGGAGGAGAACAGAGGACCACCCTTCATTCCTCTACAGTCCCAGCCAGACGGCCATCCGGTCAGACCACTAATGATCCAGGGTCTGATATCATCTCCACACCTCCAAACACATTCAGAGGCTGAGGTCTGGACTCTGGGGTGGTCAGTCCATTGTTCTGAGAACACCAACAGCTTCTTGGTTGGATGTGTCTGGACTACCAGGTCTTCCAGGTGGTTGCTAGGAGTTGTTTATTCACATTGACATCTTTATTTAAATAATGTGTGAAAACTGAAATGAGGCACCAGTGAATGATTCGTTGGCACATAGGGTCCATTACCGTTCCTCAGGCTAACATCCTAACGCTGCGGACCCCTGTTACTGTAACGGGCTCGGGATAAGAGAGTCTGCTGGACGAGTAAACGGGGGGATGACTATGATTCTGTAGGTACACTTCAGAACCCTCGCACTACGCTTACTGGACCTCATACAGTACATGGACTACGCCATCAGAAGCAGTTGTAGCGTTAGCTCATGGAGACCGTACCTTTAGGGGGCGGAGGGCACTGCCCACCTTAGTGCAGCAGCTCCTCTCAGCAATGTCGAGGTGACGGCCGCGGCGACGCAGGGTCTGAAGTTTAGCCTCCAGCTCCTGCAGATTCCTCCGATCCCTCATAGAGAGAGGCCTGCCGTCCTCACACTGCAGTGAGGGGGGAAGAGAGAGAGGGAGAGGGAGAGAGAGAGAGAGAGAGAGAGAGAGAGAGAGATGAGGTTAAAGTCTGTGACCTGACTTCTGGCAATGTAAGTATGCTATTATTAGTCATGCCAGTAATGAAGTCTGTATTGATTTGAGAAGGAGAGAGAGAGAGAGAGAGAGAGAGAGAGAGAGAGAGAGAGAGAGAGAGAGAGAGAGAGAGAGAGAGAGAGAGAGAGAGAGAGAGAGAGAGAGAGAGAGAGAGAGAGAGAGAAGAGAGGGGGAGAGAGAGAGAGAGATAGAGACAGAGAGAGAGAGGAGAGAGAGGAGAGAGCGAAGAGAGAGAGATAGGAGAGAGAGGAGAGAGAGAGAGAGAGAGAGAGAAAGGAGAGAGAGAGAGA
>JAMWET010004718.1:487500-502500 GCA_024036415.1 Prochilodus magdalenae
TACATACACACACAGATATACACACACACACATACATACACACATACAGATACACACATACACCTACACACACACACATGCGCGTGCACACACATACAGATACACACAAATACACAGACACAGACACACATACACACACACACACATACATACAGATACACACACATACAGATACACACACACACACACACACACACACACACAGATACACACACACACAGATACACACACAGATACACACACACACACACACACACTTCCGGGGACAGTTCCGGGACATCACAAAGAATTCCAGGGTCACATCTGAGGACATGCAGGCCTCTCCTACACCAGCTCATGAGTCCACAGTCAGGTAAACAATGAACGGGAACGGGATGTATGGAATGATAGAATGGAGAAAGCCACCGGTAAAGCTTTCCGAAGACCACCTGGATGAGCCAGGAGACCACGGAAACAAAGTTATATGGATGGATCGGACCCTAATGGGATTCGGGAATCCTACATTCCAGCTTGAGAACTTCGTCCTCGGCTGTGAGACACGGTGGTGGCAGTATCTGGCTGTGGGGCTGTGGGGCTGACAGCTTGATTCGATGGAGCTGTGATTGAGCCCTGTCTCTGTCTGCCACAGTACGCCACAGCATACAGTCATCTACCACCGACAGTAACTTCTCTGAACAGAACCAAAGCGGACTGAAAATGCTCTTCCTCCAGACGCCAGTGGGCCGGAGCTGAAGCTGGAGTTTCTGCCCACTGGCTGAGGCACCTGCCCACTGTTTTCCATTAGAACTGTCTCACGAATCAGTGGGTTTCCCGCTCCTGTCCAAGAACAGGGAGCACATCAGAATGGCTGTCTGTGGTAATCGAGCGTGCGCTACAGGCGCAGCAGACAGGGACGACGCTCGGGAGCGCTGGGGTGCTCGCGCAGGGGCCGGGCAGTGTTGCAGGGTTGCATGGGGAGAAAAGGCACGCCGCTCTATTATTAGTCTGTGCTGCGGATGGCTGCTATGAGCCCAGTTGCCCCCCTGCTATGAATCATGGGGCTCTTAAGGCCGGAGCACGTCCCGAATACCAAGAGCTCCTCATAAAAGAAGAATCTGTCCTGCATCCCCTGGTGAGACACACCCCCTCCTCCTCCTCCTCATCCCTCTTTCCCTCCTTTCATCTACTCACAGCCCATCAAGCATGAGAAAAATACAAAGAGAGAGAGAGAGAGAGAGAGAGGGAGAGAGAGAGAGAGAGAGAGAGGGAAGGGGAGACAGAGAGAGAGAGAGAGAGGGAGGAAGAGGAAGAGAGAGGGAGACGCTCAAACAAAACCAGGTGTGTTGTGCACTGATTGGAATAAAAAGGCCTAAGGGGGAAGAGAGAAAGAGAGAGTGTGTGTGTAAGGGGAATGGTGTAAGAGACTGTGGGACAGACAGAGAAATAAAGAGAGCTACAGGAGAGAGTAAGAGACAGCAAAGACAGTCTACAGTGCAGTGTACAGTCTACAGTGAAGAGTCTACAGTGCAGTGTACAGTCTAGTGTAGTCTACAATTAACAGTCTACAGTGCTGTGTACAGTCTACAGTGAAGAGTCTATAGTACAGTGTACGGTCTAGTGCAGTCTACAATGAACAGTCTACTGTGCAGTGTACAATCTACAGTGGATAGTCTACAGTGCAAAGTCCACAGTGCAGTGTCAGACTACAGTGCATAGTACACAGTGCACAGTCCACAGTGCAGTGTACACTCTACAGTGGATGGTCTACAGTGCACAGTCCACAGTCCACAGTTTACAGTGCAGTGTACAGTCTACAGTGCACAATCTACAGTGCAGTGTACAGTCTACAGTGGGTAGTCTACAGTACACAGTCCACAGTGCAGTGTCAGACTACAGTGCATAGTACACCGTGCACAGTCCACAGTGCAGTGTACACTCTACAGTGGGTAGTCTACAGTGCACAGTCCACAGTCTACAATGCAGTGTACATTCTAGTGAGCAGTGTACAGTCTACAGTGCACAGTCTACAGTGCAGTGCACAGTCTACAGTGTATAGTCAATGGTGCACTGTCTACAGTGCACAGTGTAGAGTTTAAATTATACAGTGTACAGTCTAAAGTCTACAGAGCACAGTGTACAGTCTAAAGTCTACATTGCACTGTGCACAGTCTAAAGTCTACAGAACACAGTATACAGTCTAAAGTCTACATTGCACTGTGCACAGTCTACAGTCTATAGTTCACAGTCTAAAATCTACAGTGTACAGTCTAAAGTCTACAGTCTACAGTGAAGAGTCTATAGTACAGTATACGGTCTAGTGTAGTCTACAATTAACAGTCTACAGTGCAGTGTACAGTCTACAGTGCAGTGTACAGTCTACAGTGAAGAGTCTATAGTACAGTGTACGGTCTAGTGTAGTCTACAATTAACAGTCTACAGTGCAGTGTACAGTCTACAGTACAGTGTACAGTCTACAGTGAAGAGTCTATAGTACAGTGTACAGTCTAGTGCAGTCTACAATGAACAGTCTACTGTGCAGTGTACAGTCTACAGTGGATAGTTTACAGTGCACAGTCCACAGTGCAGTGTCAGACTACAGTGCATAGTACACAGTGCACAGTCCACAGTGCAGTGTACACTCTACAGTGGATAGTCTACAGTGCACAGTCCACAGTTTACAGTGCAGTGTACAGTCTACAGTGCACAATCTACAGTGCAGTGTACAGTCTACAGTGGGTATTCTACAGTGCACAGTCCACAGTGCATATTACACCGTGCACAGTCCACAGTGCAGTGTACACTCTACAGTGGATAGTCTACAGTGCACAGTCCACAGTCTACAATGCAATGTACATTCTAGTGAGCAGTGTACAGTCTACAGCGTACAGTCTACAGTGCAGTGTACAGTCTACAGCGTACAGTCTACAGTGCAGTGCACAGTCTACAGTGTATAGTCAATGGTGCACTGTCTACAGTGCAGAGAGTCTAAATTAGACAGTGTACAGTCTAAAGTCTACAGAGCACAGTGTACAGTCTACAGTACACAGTGCACAGTCTAAAGTCTACAGTGTACAGTCTAAAGTCCACAGTGTACAGTCAAATGTCTACAGTGTACAGTCTATAGTCTACAGTGCACAGTCTAAAGTCTACAGTGTACAGTCTAAAGTCTACAGTGCACAGTCTAAAGTCTACAGTGCACAGTCTATAGTATACAGTGCACAGTCTAAAGTCTACAGTGCACAGTCTAAAGTCTACAGTGTACAGTCTACAGTGCACAGTCTAAAGTCTACAGTGTACAGTCTAAAGTCTACAGTGCACAGTCTAAAGTCTACAGTGTACAATGTAAAGTCTACAGTCTACAGTGCACTGTCTACAGTGTACAGTCTAAAGTCTACAGTGCACAGTCTAAAGTCTACAGTGCAGTCTACAGTCTGTGTTAGTGAATCCTTCAGGAGCTTCTATTCGAGGTCTGGTATCTGGAATATTCAGACTATTCCGCACCCACAGAATATATTCATGTCCTTCAGCTGTGCTTGCAAAACTCTGCCCCCAGTGAGGATACAGCAGAGTAAACATCACCTCTAATGCGTCTGCGATAATCAAATAAATATCCAAATCAAACGAGGGCTTTTTTCCCCCCTTTCAGGGTGATAAAGGATGGAGTGCAATTATGCAAATACGCTGCAACTTAATAAACACAGGATATTAAAGTAAAGCCAGTTCCGTTTCTCTGGAAATATGCAAACGAATAATATCTACAGGCGCCACAACAAAGAGGAGCGAATCTTTAATGAACAAACTACTCTGGAATAAGCCACACTCACCACACAGCCGGGAAGTAACGGGACTTAGCTCATGGTGTGGAGAGTTCACACTTGTAATACTGCTTCCTGGAGCAGGAAGCCCACTCAGGAGCACCAACTCAGAAAAAGTCCAGCTATAGAAACATGCTCCCGCTGCACATAGGGTGGATATTCAGTTCAGCCCCTCACTATTCATTGCTACAACCTGTTCCTCCACAGCATCACATACATGTAAACGTGTTCATGAATATATCAGACAATCAGACTGGTACGGAGTTAAGAGCTGACAAAAGTATCTGGATTTAAATTCATGTATATTTAAATTATAATTTAGGCCATTTAATAAGCTTGAAACAATGAATACAGTAATTCATACATTTGAATTTTAATAAATACATTTAAATTAATAATTGCAGATTTTAAAAAAATGTATCCATAAAGACAAATATATAAATTGTCAAATCTAAAATGTCAAAACACCAGTTAACCTACAAAGAATGGCTAAAGCAGACTGCTTAGTCAAAGTTCAGATCTTAAGTCAAAGTTCAGATCTTAATTCAGTCAAAGTTCAGATCTTAATTCAGTCAAAGTTCAGATCTTAAATCGGTCAAAGTTCAGATCTTAATTCAGTCAAAGTTCAGATCTTAAATCGTTCAAAGTTCAGATCTTAAATCGTTCAATGTTCAGGTCTTAATTCAGTCAAAGTTCAGATCCTAATTTAGTCAAAGTTCAGATCCTAATTTAGTCAAAGTTCAGATCCTAATTCAGTCAAAGTTCAGATCCTAATTTAGTAAAAGTTCAGGTCTTAATTAAGTCAAAGGTCAGATCTTAATTCAGTTAAAGTTCAGATCTTAATTCAGTCAAAGGTCAGATCTTAATTCAGTTAAAGTTCAGATCTTAAGTCAGTCAAAGTTCAGATCCTAATTCAGTCAAAGATATGGTCTTAATTCAGTCAAAGTTCAGATCTTAATTTAGTCAAAGTTCAGATCTTAAGTCAAAGTTCAGATCCTAATTCAGTCAAAGGTCAGATCTTAATTCAGTCAAAGGTCAGATCTTAATTCAGTCAAAGTTCAGATCTCAAGTCAGTCAAAGTTCAGATCTTAAATCAGTCAAAGTTCAGATCTTAAATCAGTCAAAGTTCAGATCTTAAATCAGTCAAAGTTCAGATCTCAAGTCAGTCAAAGTTCAGATCTTAAATCAGTCAAAGTTCAGATCTTGAATCAGTCAAAGTACAGATCGCAGGTCAGTCAAAGTTCCGATCTCAAGTCAGTTAAAGTTCAGATCTCAAATCAAAGTTCAGATCTCAAGTCAGTCAAAGTTCAGATCTTAATTCAGTCAAAGTTCAGATCTCAAGTCAGTCAAAGTTCAGATCTTAAATCAGTCAAAGTTCAGATCTCAAGTCAGTCAAAGTTCAGATCTTAAATCAGTCAAAGTTCAGATCTTAAATCAGTCAAAGTTCAGATCTTGAATCAGTCAAAGTACAGATCTTAGTTGCGTTCAAAGTCCAGTTAAAGTTCAGATCAAAGTTCAGTCAGTCAAAGTTCAGATCTTAAGTCAGTTAAAGTTCAGATCTTAAGTCAGTTAAAGTTCAGATCTTAATTCAGTCAAAGTTCAGATCTTAAGTCAAAGTTCAGATCTTAAGTCAAAGTTCAGATCTCAAGTCAGTCAAAGTTCAGATCTTAAGTCAGTTAAAGTTCAGATCTTAATTCAGTCAAAGTTCAGATCTTAATTCAGTCAAAGTTCAGATCTTAATTCAGTCAAAGTTCAGATCTTAAGTCAAAGTTCAGATCTCAAGTCAGTCAAAGTTCAGATCTTAAGTCAGTTAAAGTTCAGATCTTAATTCAGTCAAAGTTCAGATCTTAAGTCAAAGTTCAGATCTTAAGTCAAAGTTCAGATCTCAAGTCAGTTAAAGTTCAGATCTTAATTTAGTCAAAGTTCAGATCTTAATTTAGTCAAAGTTCAGATCTTAATTTAGTCAAAGTTCAGATCTTAATTCAGTACGTGCAAAGAAGATCTTAATGTGCCCCACCCAGAATGACACAGATGCGGGAATTCCATTCTGAAAATAAAAGTGTGAGGAGAACATGGAGTTTCTCTAACTCTTTTAAGGATCCGAAACTCACGGCTGGGATCCGGGATTTGGGAGATGCTGCACAAGTCTACATAATATCATTTTCTTTATTCCCAGCAGAATAGACAAATGGGGACACTGGAATACAGTCCGTTTAGGAAAAGCCAAAGGTGAGTGCTTTCACACAGACTATAATTCAGTGCACAGTCCACATTACAGCTCAGTTTGAGCTGCTGTTGGAGATTCTGATAGTTACAGCGTTCGTGGAAAAGCTCAGTTTCTTGAAACTCAGCTGCTCAGTCATCTCGAATGTCATCGGTTTGCCAACAGCAGAGGTGACTGTGATTGGCACAACTTCACAACCATCAGACATCCCAACTCAGCTGTACAAGTGTCCGAATGAACTTACTGTCATCAGAAAAACCTCACATGGAAACTTGTGACGGCCTAAAGCCCGTCCCTGAATTCACACTGTGGAGGTTCAGTACTTCATGCCAGTCTCTTCATTAGCCAGAGGACGGTCTAATCAGCCCTTCCGGGTTGTGTACATAGCTGAGTTGTAGATGCCACGGGCCATGTGCTAGCATCTGTTATCGCCAACTGTAATTGGTTCACCATGCCACACTAATCCCATCAGCCTGTTCGGATCCAACTTCATTATGTCACAGCCAGTGGGTCCTTTGAATGGGACAGTTCCACACTGGTTTGTGCAGCCCACATCTTCATGAAGCACCAGCGATGAACAACACAGACCACCCCGCCCCCCCCAATCAACACCACATGGAATAACAGACGGAATCATTATCTGTAAGACCCCTCATGCTCATCTCCATTCCGAAGCACAGAACTTCAGCTCCAGGCCCTAAAGCTCCTACAGACGGGAGCTGTCACAGCAAAGAACCCGAGATTGAGCTGTACCCAAATCCCAAAAAACTCAAAACCAGGGCTGAAAATGATTTGCTGGCTGCTGCCCAGGAAACAGTGCAGCAAAGGAGCATCAGTTCAGACGGAAAAGGTCAAGCTGCTGCAGAAGGACCACCGCGTTACACTCCCATCAGTTTGTTTTGTCTTTTTGGCTCTGTAGGATTCTGTTATGGGATCCCGGGTGGTCCTAATGTCTTGTTAGGCATCTGCTATGGTATTCCGATGTCAGGATCTTCAGCGTTCCCATATTTGATCCTTTACAACGAGCGAGCTTGATCGAATGCTGTACGAGAACGGCAAACCAAACCAATACAAAAAAGCACAAGCCTACTCGGGCCTCTGCTCTACGACCCTACAGAGCACTGTGCTTGAAAGCTGTAGGTGGAGAAGCACTGCAAAGACGGACTAGATAAGAGACTTAACCCAAAGAGAACACGGTTCCTGATACAGCTTCATCCTTCACTGAAACCCCTGGAGGCCCTTACACAGAACCCTTACACAGTATGACGTCGGGCTAACCCATCATGCCTGATGCCTAGTTGTAGAGGTTCTAATGGAGTCCTGTGATAATCCATCCCATGCAGCTTGAACATCCTCACACAGTTCCTGCAGATGGTGCGGTAGGGGTGGAGGTGGAGGGACACCAGGTCTTCTACGAACCGTTCATCTCGGTGCTGACCACGGTGCCTCCACACACGGATTCGTTGGGCGTCTCCACCAAGACTAAAGCGGGACTCGTCACTGAAGATGACCCGCTGCCGTTCTGGTCACTCCATGACAGTCTGGTACGACACCACTGCAGTCTTTGGTGACGGTGACGTGGTGTTAAGGACAGTCGTGGTAACGGTCTGTGTGCATGTAGTCCTGCATGGTGCAGCCGTCTGTCGATGGTGCTGCACTAACAGGATGACTCATGGAGGACACCACTGCTCACTGAAGCTCTGCAGTTGTGGTTGTTGGGTCAGTCAGGTACAGCAATAAGCCAGGCCTTGTCTACGTCACGTGATTGTCCGAGCGTGAAACTTGAATCCTTGGCCTGTCTCACGATGCCACACCTGCCCACCAAGTTTCATACCTGTCGGTTGACTCTTCCTGGGTCCAGCCCATTGTGCAACTGCTCCTTTGACGATGAGTGTACATACAGAAGATGTCACATGACCGCTGCGTCACAATACGACTCAGCCTTAGCGATCTTATAGCTGAGAAATTATTCAGAAGCCTCAACAGCAAAACACTAAGAGTGTCAGCTTTTTGCGGGACGTGGTCTCAGTGTTCAGTCAGAGAAAGTTCAGTCTTAGAAGCTGGTTTAGCACTTCCAGCTAACCCCTAACACATCCAGTGGTGTTGAGGTTCCAGTGGACACCAGCAGCTTCTTTGCTGGATGTGTCTGGACTCTCCTTTTCTCTATGAGGAGGTCCTGGAACAGCTACACCTCCTTTCAGACCTCCATAGCGTTGAGGTGTTCTCACAGTGGACGAAGGAGGGACAGAAACACCTGTGGATGATCTCAGATCTGCAGCAGTAGTGGAGCTTGATGTTCCTCTCGCTCTCAGAGATGCAAGCTAATGGAGGACAGCGCTGGAGGGGCTAACAGCTCTTCCAGGTGGTTGTTAGGAGGCCCATTTTCTCCAGCTAAGGAAACTTTATCACCTCCTTCTCTTTGGCCTTCACCTTCCATCAGGTGCATCTCATCAGTAGTTAGCCACGGTAGATCCGAGCTGAGGTTGTTTGTGTGGATGTTACTGTCTCGTGGAAGAAGAACCGAATGTCCGTGGATATTTCAGGCACAGCTCTGGTTGCGGTTGCGGGAACGGAAGGCTGTACAGGTATAAAATAAAAACCCTGCAGTGACTCAAGAAACTACTAACCAGACAGCAAACGTGAAAAAAGGAACAGGAGACAAAAATAATGAATGAAAACATCTGATATGGAAGACTGAAGTGGGCCCTAGGACGTAACCAGGGGGCACCTCGTTTCTGCCTGGTCAATTAGCAGCCCATGATTAAGCTTGGGAGTGGAGGGAAATTAATCCTCCTCCCTTTACTTTCTCACTGGGCCTGGGCGTCATCGAGTAGGAGATTTAGGAGAGAGAGAGAGTTAGAGAGAGAGAGAGAGAGATGGTCTCCAAGGCTGTATATTAGAGCACTCGCCAGGCCTTTATATCTCTAAGCAATGCCTAAGAGCTAATGCCCAAACGCAGAGCTAAGCAGATGGGCCTGCTCGCTGTGGTACATATGCATATTCAAATATTACACAGATTAATAAGTCAACACAGCGACCACTCTCAACACAAACACTCTGTAAACTGATGTCTTGACATACAGTAGCAGTGACGGCTCCTCATAGCAGGTTCTCCTTCTGTTTATCTTAATGTCTTAATGTAGAATAAAAACACCCAACTATAAAATAACCCTCACGGAATTATCCAGTCCACCTTAAAACCCTCCAGAGTGGACCTTTACAGGAGGAGGAACCAGCTTCCTTACCCTGCAGTGGAGCTGATACAACAAGGTTTATTACTAAGCTGGTTTGGAGCGATTCTATTGGTCGGTCCCTCATGAATATTCACTAACCTGAAAGGAGAGCTAGAGCTTTTACACTGTGCAGAAGAAGAGATCAAAGTTTTACACCACTACACGGGTCTACCAGCAGTGGCTAAAATCGCAGTCTATAGGGAATTCTCTTCGGAATTGTGCCAGGGAAGGCATCCACCAAATCTGGACCAACTGTGCAACTTTTTGATGTAAGAGTGTCTGAACATTGATGGGGCTACATCCAGAAACATGTCCAGTCCATGCCAAGTTCCTGTTATTGATGCTCGTGGAGGTGTTACATGATATTAGGTACGTCACAGGGAACTCGTCATCCATCAACCGACCTCTCTGAAATACATTTATCACATTTTTAGCCAAGCATCTACAGCTTAAGGGAGCGAAAAGGATATTTTGATGGATTTTAATTTGGAAATCTAAACTGAAAGAAAGACTATGTGGAACAAATTGACAATAAACTCAAACATGGTAAGTGGTAAAAGGATTGAGAGAACAATTAAGACTGTATTAATAGAGGGAGAAAAATAATAAGGCCAATATACTGAACTAATTCATAAGATTTTAACATGTAAGGATAAACGGGCCAACTAAACGTACAACAGACAAATAAAAGGGTTATAAAAAGTGATGGAATCACGAAAAAAATGAGATAAAATAAAGGAGAACCATAAATAATAAACCTGCAAGGCCAATGTGGCTAAAGCTAAAGCTAGTTGTTGTGATATGTCATAATTCCTAATGAAACTGAGAAAATCCATGTTGGATAAACACCCAAAAATCAAAAACTCCTGAACTTTAGATGGTCCCAGCCTCAACGGTCTGTAATGTGGTAGGTGTGGCTCAGTGGTTAACACCTCTACCCACCAGGGAGCTACCAGCCCATGTGTGAGACGGGCATTCGAATCCCAGTCAAGGTAGCAAATGCTGAGCTACACCAATAAGAGACCTTGGGCAAGACTCCTAACACTGCACTGGCCCACCTGTAGGAGCGTCAGCTAAACGCCTGAATGTAAAATGAAATGTAAAGTGCACTTTCTGAAGGAATCGCGGGATGGTTGCGCAGCTTGCTCAGTGAGGAACGAGGGATGAGTAAACGAGTGTGGGTCGGTATGACTGTGGATTAGCGTCTGGGGGTCTGCCCTTAGTGAGTATGTGAAGTTTGGTGGGTCTCTGGCGAACGAAAGCGTTACTGCTGGGTTTGGGTCGAAAATGACTGGGACTCTATGGGAGGAACGAGGGATGAATAAACAATAGATAGAGGAGTGCAGGTCAGTATGGCTGTGGATTAGTACCTGGGGACATCCCCTTAGTGAGCATGTGACGTTTGCTGGTTCTCGGGCGATGGAAACACCCGGGTTTGGTTTGGGTGGAAAATGAATGGGACTCTATGGGAGGAACGAGGGATGAATAAACAATAGAAGAGTGCAGGTAAGTATGACTGTGGATTAGTGCCTGGGGACCTCCCCTTAGTGTGTATATGAAGTTTCGTGCCACCAGGCCGACGAAACAGACGGCTTTAGAGGGGTCCAAAAATGACTGGGAGTCTATGGGAGGAACGAGGGATGCGAAACAAAAAGAAGAAACGAACGAGTGCGGGTCAATCAAACACTGTATTCCTACTCGGGGCTGCACCCTGAGCTAGTGTATCCGATTTGGTGTTTCAAGGTCGAGCGGAAGTAGGGTAGATAGGCATGTGTTTTTCGATCCTATTCATTCTCTATGGGAAAAAATTCCGGAA
The DNA here is from genome assembly GCA_024036415.1 of Prochilodus magdalenae. Classification (NCBI taxonomy): domain Eukaryota; kingdom Metazoa; phylum Chordata; class Actinopteri; order Characiformes; family Prochilodontidae; genus Prochilodus; species Prochilodus magdalenae. Next base: position 498,568 of record JAMWET010004718.1, read on the forward strand.
AAATTCCTTCCTACTCGGAATCCGTGCATCCGATCAAAAAGCTGTATACAAGCCCACATCAGCGCATCATACCGGACAATCTGGAGTTGGAACGGAGTCGATATCTGGAAAGCTGCGGGACGAGTTAGTCGGCGATGACACCTTCAGTAAGACGAGCTGGGGTTCTGTGGAGCGATGCCATAGAAGAACCAGCTAAAGAACCCTGGCAGCTCTTTAAAACCACTCAGCTGAAAGTTCCTCAGGGTACAGAAAGTGCTGCTTCTTCCTCTTTGCTCCTAGCCTTTCTGACACCTGTATTCCCAGAGTCTAACCTACGACCGCAGAACTCAGAAAGCCCAAAGAAGTGTGAAAGTGACTCTATGCTCGAGCACTAACCGCAGCCATGCGCCTCACACCACGGGCACCATTACAGCCCTTCGCCTCTGGGGCCGGAACACCTTGAAACCGTCACCTCGGAGAAGGCCGGACCAAAGTCAACAAGGCCGTAAATGTGTCACAACACCAGGGTCCTTTCAAATGGCATGAACGGTGCTCGGGGAATGCAGAGTTCAAGGTAGAAGGCAAAGTGAAGCAATTAGCGGCCCCCCGCACTCGGACGCCGACTCCTAGCACAACACACACAGAGAATTCAGCTGGTGTTCAGCGAAAGCATTCGCGGACTTCACCTTGAAGCCACATCTGGTAACAGAGCATGATTTGTAGGCTGGAGATTTGGACTTCGGAATAAGACCATTAGACCTAGTTGAGGCTGATGCAGTAAAATCTCTAACTGTGGGACTAATATCTCTAACTGTGGGACTGATATCTCTAACTGTGGGACTAATATCTCTAACTGTGGGACTGATATCTCTAACTGTGGGACTAATATCTCTAACTGTGGGACTGATATCTCTAACTGTGGGACTGATATCTCTAACTGTGGGACTAGTTGGAGATATCTCTAACTGTGGGACTGATTTCTCTAACTGTGGGACTAATATCTCTAACTGTGGGACTGATATCTCTAACTGTGGGACTAATATATCTAACTGTGGGACTGATATCTCTAACTGTAGGACTGATATCTCTAACTGTGGGACTAGTTAGAAATATCTCTAACTGTGGGACTGATATCTAACTGTGGGACTAGTTGGATATATCTCTAACTGTGGGACTGATTTCTCTAACTGTGGGACTAATATCTCTAACTGTGGGACTGATATCTCTAACTGTGGGACTGATAACTAACTGTGGGACTGATATCTCTAACTGTGGGACTGATATCTCTAACTGTGGGACTAGTTAGAAATATCTCTAACTGTGAGACTGATATCTCTAACTGTGGGACTGATATCTCTAACTGTGGGACAGATATCTCTAACTGTGGGACTAGTTAGAAATATCTCTAACTGTGGGACTGATATCTCTAACTGTGGGACTGATAACTAACTGTGGGACTGATATCTCTAACTGTGGGACTGATATCTCTAACTGTGGGACTGATACCTCTAACTGTGGGACTGATATCTCTAACTGTGGGACTGATATCTCTAACTGTGGGACTGATATCTCTAACTGTGGGAATGATATCTCTAACTGTGGGACTGATATCTCTAACTGTGGGAATGATATCTCTAACTGTGGGACTAGTTAGAGATATCTCTAACTGTGGGACTGATATCTCTAACTGTGGCACTGTTATCTCTAACTGTGGCACTGTTATCTCTAACTGTGGTACTGATAACTAACTGTGGGACTGATATCTCTAACTGTGGGACTGATATCTCTAACTGTGGGACTGATACCTCTAACTGTGGGACTGATATCTCTAACTGTGGGACTGATATCTCTAACTGTGGGACTGGTATGTCTAACTGTGGGAATGATATCTCTAACTGTGGGACTGATATCTCTAACTGTGGGACTGATATCTCTAACTGTGGGACTGATATCTCTAACTGTGGGACTGATATCTCTAACTGTGGGACTGATATCTCTAACTGTGGGACTGATATCTCTAACTGTGGGACTGATATCTCTAACTGTGGGAGTAGTTAGAGATTTCTCTAACTGTGGGACTGATATCTCTAACTGTGGGACTAGTTAAAGATATCTCTATCTGTGGGACTGATATCTCTAACTGTGGGACTGATATCTCTAACTGCGGTACTGGTTAGTGGACAAAACATTAATCTCTTGACCATGAAGAAGAAGACAATAGCATTAGTATTAGCTTAGTATTGTGCAATCACAAATTAACGTTTGTTGTTCTAGCTAACAATTCCAACAGCACACTGACGTTCACACAGGAATGGCTATAATAACTGTTAAGTTGAAAGTCAAGACTCACATTGCAGTGCCTCCATAATCGGGGCCGGGGGCCAGGGACCCCCTGCAGGGCTTATATAGCTGGTCTCTACTGTATATAGACTTTGTATGGGAGTTAGCTTCAGTATTAAGAGCTCCGAACAGAGCAAACCCAACAAGCTGGTAAACTGCGTATCATGGCTGCAACAGGCTCTGCTAGCGTAACCGTTAAACGTCAAGCACCCGGACATATGGCACTTTGGAAAGTTAGCAAAGGGGAAACCGGTAAGAGCTTCACTCGTGGGCTGATTACTCGGCTCTCCAGCAGCTCGGGAGAGCGCGGCGCTCGGGAAAGCTCAAAGTGCTTGCTCTTGCATTTACTTTAAGCGCAGTCAGCCGTGGCGGCGCTGTTATAGGGAGTTTACATCTCGCCCCGTTGTTTGAATTAAGAGCAAGTGGCCACCTCGGCACAAAGCGAGGTGATAAATTAACTGGGCCGGGCCTGGACAACATTGCTGCTCCATACGGAGCCCATCGCTTAGATTCCATTAGGTTAATCAAGCATAATAATAACACATAGCCCGGTATGATGAATCATCCATCTCCGGGGCAACATGAGCAGGACGGGATTGGCAGGAGGAGAGCTTTTCCATGGGCGTGGAAGAGTCTGGTGTTCCCATCAAGACAAAGATACGGGGTCAGCGGGAGAACAGAGGGGGTGATTGTTTTGATGGGTAAAGAGAGAGCGACAGAGAGAGACGACGGAGTGAGGCAAGTCCCTTAAGCCAGAGGGAGGCGGGGGGCTGCCACAGTCTTCGTTTTTGATAGACTTCAAGTCTTCGCTCCACAACAGAGGGAACGTCAACAGCACAAAGGAGTCTCTTGAAGCTTCTCTAACAACTTAGGGTCAGAACAGAGCCAGCCATACCCAGTGTGGCAGCTAATTGCAGCCTGCATCAAGCAGGATTAGAGGCAGAACGGGAGGCAGGGCGACTCCGTGACTCAGTTGCGTATTATTTACTAATGGCATCCTAGAAAACCGCGCCATAACTCTCCAGCACGGCTCCGAGCTTGACAGGCAGCAGGACGGATTCCAGCACTTGCTGTGCCGGTTTTGCTCGGCAGCTCCATATTTTTCAAACTTTCAGTGCTTCCCTCCCTGGCGGGGACTGCCCTGCCGCACTCCCTCCTCGGAGCCGAGAGCCGTGGAGACGTCGCAATCTAGTTACCCGCGACGGCGGAGAGTGAAAAATGGACGGCTTTAACGAGCGTTACGGCGCAGTCGATTTTTCTTATTGAGGATCTGCCGGCGGACAGGCGCGGTATGCTGAGGGAATCAAAATAGAGGCACTTATTAATGAGCGCCGAGGCTCAGACATACAGACAGGAGGCAGATGAGAGGGAATATATATCTTACTAAGCCCCCCATGAGCCCCCCACGCAGGTAGAGACATGAGGATCACAGACCAATCACATACAACATCAGCAGCTTTCTCTTTTACCCCTGAGGTCCACTTAGAACATATAACGGGTGTGGTGTCTCTTTTCTTAGCGTGCCTAAGACTGATATATGTAAATTACCTTTGTTCTGATTGGCTGCCTTGTACTGTGCCTTACTCAAATATATTAGGTCACCTATTAGTGCTA
>JAMWET010004718.1:507500-518809 GCA_024036415.1 Prochilodus magdalenae
AGAGAGCGGCGGAGTAGAGGCAGAGAAGAGTCGCTGGCTTAAGCCCCGAGAAAGTGGATGCTTAAATTCTGAGCCTGGCCTGCAAAGACTCGGCGGAGCACAAATATCCCGATGCTAATTACGGCAGGAGAGGTGGGGGGCATCAACAAAGGAAGGGTAGGGAGGAATTCGCTTCGGAGCGTTGCCGGAAGGCTGGCTGGCGCTTACATCATTCTATTTCTGGTTGCTTTCTACTCGCCCGGACTCTGGAACGGGGCTCAGCGGGTGGCGAAAAAGCAGACAGCCAGAGGAGGTGTCGGAGTGGAGGCAGGGTCCGTGCACCAGCAGCATAATTAAGCAGACAGCGATCCCCAAAGCTGACCCTGCACTGCGATAAGACCACCAGTCGTCTCCTGCACGACTTTCCCTGAACCTTGCACAGCAATGGAAAAGGGAGAAGTGGCCAATTAGCACTAGCTAATGCTAACAGCTGAGGTAAAATATCAATAGAGGTGGAGTGTTCTAGAAAGTTACTAGCCGTTTAGCACTAGCTAATGCTAACAGCTGATGTAAAATATCAATAGAGGTGGAATGTTCTAGAAAGTTACTGGCTGTTTAGCACTAGCTAATGGCTGATTAGCACTAGCTAATGCTAACAGCTGAGGTAAAATATCAACAGAGGTGGAATGTTCTAGAACGTTACTGGCTGTTTAGCACTAGCTAATGCTAACCGCTGAGGTAAAATATCAACAGAGGTGGAATGTTCTAGAAAGTTACTGGCCGTTTAGCACTAGCTAATGCTAACAGCTGAGTTAAAATATCAACAGAGGTGGAATGTTCTAGAAAGTTACTGGCCGTTTAGCACTAGCTAATGCTAACAGCTGAGGTAAAATATCAACAGAGGTGGAATGTTCTAGAAAGTTACTGGCCGTTTAGCACTAGCTAATGCTAACAGCTGAGGTAAAATATCAACAGAGGTGGAATGTTCTAGAAAGTTACTGGCCGTTTAGCACTAGCTAATGCTAACAGCTGAGGTAAAATATCAACAGAGGTGGAATGTTCTAGAACGTTACTGGCTGTTTAGCACTAGCTAATGCTAACAGCTGAGGTAAAATATCAACAGAGGTGGAATGTTCTAGAACGTTACTGGCCGTTTAGCACTAGCTAATGCTAACAGCTGAGGTAAAATATCAACAGAGGTGGAGTGTTCTAGAAAGTTACTGGCCGTTTAGCACTAGCTAATGCTAACAGCTGAGGTAAAATATCAACAGAGGTGGAATGTTCTAGAAAGTTACTGGCTGTTTAGCACTAGCTAATGCTAACCGCTGAGGTAAAATATCAACAGAGGTGGAATGTTCTAGAAAGTTACTGGCCGTTTAGCACTAGCTAATGCGGACAGCTGAGGTAAAATATCAACAGAGGTGGAAGCTAGAAAGTTACTGGCTGTTTAGCACTAGCTAATGCTAACCGCTGAGGTAAAATATCAACAGAGGTGGAATGTTCTAGAAAGTTACTGGCCGTTTAGCACTAGCTAATGCGGACAGCTGAGGTAAAATATCAACAGAGGTGGAATGTTCTAGAAAGTTACTGGCTGTTTAGCACTAGCTAATGCTAACAGCTGAGGTAAAATATCAACAGAGGTGGAATGTTCTAGGACGTTACTGGCCGTTTAGCACTAGCTAATGCTAACAGCTGAGGTAAAATATCAACAGAGGTGGAATGTTCTAGAACGTTACTGGCCGTTTAGCACTAGCTAATGCTAACAGCTGAGGTAAAATATCAACAGAGGTGGAATGTTCCAGAAAGTTACTGGCCGTTTAGCACTAGCTAATGCTAACAGCTGAGGTAAAATATCAACAGAGGTGGAATGTTCTAGAAAGTTACTGGCCGTTTAGCACTAGCTAATGCTAACAGCTGAGGTAAAATATCAACAGAGGTGGAATGTTCTAGAAAGTTACTGGCCGTTTAGCACTAGCTAATGCTAATAGCTGAGGTAAAGTATCAACAGAGGTGGAATGTTCTAGAAAGTTACTGGCTGTTTAGCACTAGCTAATGCTAACAGCTGAGGTAAAATATCAACAGAGGTGGAATGTTCTAGAAAGTTACTGGCTGTTTAGCACTAGCTAATGCTAACAGCTGAGGTAAAATATCAACAGAGGTGGAATGTTCTAGAAAGTTACTGGCCGATTAGCACTAGCTAATGCTAACAGCTGAGGTAAAATATCAACAGAGGTGGAATGTTCTAGAAAGTGATTGGCTGATTAGCACCAACTAATGCTAACAGCTGAGGTAAAATATCAACAGAGGTGGAATGTTCTAGAAAGTTACTGGCTGATTAGCACTAGCTAATGCTAACAGCTGAGGTAAAATATCAACAGAGGTGGAATGTTCTAGAACGTTACTGGCTGTTTAGCACTAGCTAATGCTAACAGCTGAGGTAAAATATCAACAGAGGTGGAATGTTCTAGAACGTTACTGGCTGTTTAGCACTAGCTAATGCTAACAGCTGAGGTAAAATATCAACAGAGGTGGAATGTTCTAGAACGTTACTGGCTGTTTAGCACTAGCCAATGCTAACAGCTGAGGTAAAATATCAACAGAGGTGGAATGTTCTAGAAAGTTACTGCTGTTTAGCACTAGCTAATGCTAACAGCTGAGGTAAAATATCAACAGAGGTGGAATGTTCTAGAAAGTTACTGCTGTTTAGCACTAGCTAATGCTAACAGCTGAGGTAAAATATCAACAGAGGTGGAATGTTCTAGAAAGTTACTGGCTGTTTAGCACTAGCTAATGCTAACAGCTGAGGTAAAATATCAACAGAGGTGGAATGTTCTAGAAAGTTACTGCTGTTTAGCACTAGCTAATGCTAACAGCTGAGGTAAAATATCAACAGAGGTGGAATGTTCTAGAACGTTACTGGCTGTTTAGCACTAGCTAATGCTAACAGCTGAGGTAAAATATCAACAGAGGTGGAATGTTCTAGAACGTTACTGGCTGTTTAGCACTAGCCAATGCTAACAGCTGAGGTAAAATATCAACAGAGGTGGAATGTTCTAGAAAGTTACTGCTGTTTAGCACTAGCTAATGCTAACAGCTGAGGTAAAATATCAACAGAGGTGGAATGTTCTAGAAAGTTACTGCTGTTTAGCACTAGCTAATGCTAACAGCTGAGGTAAAATATCAACAGAGGTGGAATGTTCTAGAAAGTTACTGGCTGTTTAGCACTAGCTAATGCTAACAGCTGAGGTAAAATATCAACAGAGGTGGAATGTTCTAGAAAGTTACTGCTGTTTAGCACTAGCTAATGCTAACAGCTGAGGTAAAATATCAACAGAGGTGGAATGTTCTAGAACGTTACTGGCTGTTTAGCACTAGCTAATGCTAACAGCTGAGGTAAAATATCAACAGAGGTGGAATGTTCTAGAAAGTTACTGGCTGTTTAGCACTAGCTAATGCTAACAGCTGAGGTAATCCTTTTCAAAAGCAGCGCAGGGAATGTGCGGAAGTCGCTTTGACTAAGGCAAACCTCAAGTGCAGTCCTCAAGTGCACCACCAGGGCTTTAGGACACTCAGCAGAGAGAGGCCTTGGCCAACAGCTGGCCTGGCTCAGAGGGTCAAGTGTCGCAGCTAAGAGCAGTAGGCTCTCCAGGACCCTCTGGAAGGGGAGCACTCGAACTCTCTCTCAGCGGTGATTAGAGGCTGGTTAATACCTACTCCAGATATGCCATTGGGTGCACGGCCATGGTGACATAACCGAGGACAAAGGGGCCACACGCAAGGGTCCGGACCACTGGGAAACCGAAACAGCATGGTCCAGTCCAAGAGCTCGCAACACAACACAGGAAGTGCCGAGTCCAGTATGGCTCCTATTGTGGGACCATTGATCATAGAGTCTTAGCTAGCACACGTGGGCTCTCTAGGACATTACCGACGGTCTAGAGTTAACGCTCTCCATTCCTTTGGTGGCGAGGGTCACAACAGAGTGACCATCGATCGGAGGGGGGACTAATGAAGCGTTCGGCCCCTTTGGATGCTGATTATGACGAACAGGCCTTCCCGGGCTCGTCTCTGGAGCTCCTGGAGCTTTCCCGGCTGTTCATTAAAAGCAGAGGGCCCAGGGAAAAAACGAGAGCGCCTACGTGAGAAGAGCCGGGCTCTGTCACGGAGTCTGGCAGAGTTACTCGAGGCTGTCATTGGATTAGACCGGCTCCACCGCCCCGGGCTGGCGGGACGAGGAGTTCGAGGAAAGAGCGCAGTGGTGTGAAGTCACTACCCCGGCTAACAAGGGAGAGTGTGGACTTCTCCGAAGAGCACAGGCCAGGGCACCGGAGCACGTATTCACACATGGACAGTAACGAGGTTCCATTGCGACGGTGGTGGGGGGGAGGGGCAACGTACGACGTCACATGTGACCTTCAAATGAGGCCTGAGTCCCAGATGTCCACGACTGGAAAGGTCTGATGCAGATGCTGTAATAGGCGGCCGGCATCTCGGTCTGTGGCAGCCTAATTGAAGTGTTAGGAAGGAGAAGGGTCGCGAGGCGACTCGGCGGGTGCGCCTCGACTTCGCTCAATTAACCTCCCATCGGGAGGAGAGAGGAAGAAACAGCAGAGCTGGGGAAAGGGTGGGTTCCCTCGCTCTTTCAGAGGTAGAAGGGGAAGGTCGGGAAGAGAGCGCAGGGTCGGGCTAGGCAGTAGCTTGGGAGGGATGTGGAGGGGAACGGGAGGGTAAAGGGTTCACGACAGATGGGCTGATTCTCTCACTGATCCCCAGATGCTAACGGGCGCCTGAAGGGGGCTTTTGGAGACAAGCCCATTTAAGTGTGCCCGCTGGCTCTGTTCTCTCCAGCTCCAAGGGCAGCGGGAGGAAAACAGCCACTGCGTTTGGTTTACCTGTGCACACGCACAACCTGGCTGGGTCTCAGAGACGGCGGCATGAACTGTTCGGCCAGGTGAGCTTCTCTGATGGTATGGAAGCCCGGTACGGGCTGATACCAGGAGAAGAGTCCGGATCAGATATTACAGTGTTTGGAATCTGACGTTTCCTGACTCCACATCCATTATATATCAAGGTCATTCCTGATTAACCCCCCCATCATTTGGGTTCCTCTGGCTCCACCAGGACTTGTGATGCAGTTTGTAGATTGTAGATGGCCTGGCTCAGAGGGTCAAGTGTCCCAGCTAAGAGCAGTAGGCCCTCCAGGACATTATGGGCCCTCTGGAAGGGGAGCACTCGAACTCTCTCTCAGCGGTGATTAGAGGCTGGTTAATACCTACTCCGGATGTGCCATGGGGTGCACAGCCATGGTGACTTAACTGAGGACAAAGGGGCCGTATGCGAGGGTCCGGACCACTGGGAAACCGAAACAGCGTGGCCAGTCCACTAGCCAAAGATCGGGAAGTAGGTGGGGTGGTCAACACCAGGAGCAGCTTCTTTGTTGGATGCGTCTGCTCCTTTTCTCAGTGAGGAGCTTCCTGAGCAGCTACACCTCCTTTCAGACCTCCATAGTGTTGAGGAGGTGTCTTCTCACAGTGGAAGAAGGATGGACAGGAACAGCTGTGGATGTTCTCCGATCTGAAGCCGGAGCGGAGCTCGATGTTCTCCTTTACTAAAGATGCATGCTTTCAGTGTGTTGGTTATCTGATAGGGACAGTGTTGGTGGGTCTACCAGGTCTTCCAGGTAGTAGTTAGGGGTCTTGGTAGTTTACTCTGTCCTTCCTTGTGCAAGTGGGTTCTCTCGTATTGATGGGCTGGAAATGGAAGGACGGCTGGTCTCAGATATTTGCACGGTGCCTGCTATCGTGACGGATGCTAGCTCCTCCATACCTGTCTGTGATTGTTATTGATCTACTGCCAGGCACCATCATAACTCCGGTTATCAAGCCCATTACTCCGTGACCCACTGTAATTGCTGTGGATCTTCAGTATAGATTTTGTTTATTCTGAATGCTGGTGGACTTTCTGAACCATCTGGGGTGCGGACTAACATACCAAAGCATTATACATTCATCAATCAAAAGAAGGAGGTGTGGGGTTGCGGTGGTGTTGGGAAGGAGGATAAAGGTGACCAGGATCAATAACTGATGATAAATTTAGACTGATATGTTCAATATTTATTGAGCTACACATACAGAAGTCTGTCTCTCAGTATGGCGTCGGGCCGCCGTGTTCGCTAACCCAACACGCCAGACGTCTCGGTATGGAGCTGTAGAGGTTCCTAATGGAGTCCTGTGATAATCCATCCCATGCAGCTTGAACATCCTCACACAGTTCCTGCAGATGGGGCGGTAGGGGTGGAGGTGGAGGGACACCAGGCCTTCTGGACGTGTGACAACACACCGTCCATCTTGGTGCTGACCACGGTGCCTCCACACACGGATTCGTTGGGCGTCTCCACCAAGACTAAAGCGGGACTCGTCACTGAAGATGACCCGCTGCCATTCTGAGTCACTCCATGACAGTCTGGTACGACACCACTGCAGTCTTTGGTGACGGTGACGTGGTGTTAAGGACAGTCGTGGTAACGGTCTCTGCCCACAGGACCCTGCTCACAAGACCCTGCCCACAAGACCCTGTCCACAGGACCCTGCCTAGAGGACGCTGCCCACAGGACCCTGCCTACAAGACCCTGCCCACAGGACCCTGCCTACAGGACCCAGCCCACAGGACCCTGCCTACAGGACCCTGCCCACAGGACCCTGCCTACAGCACCCAGCCCACAGGACCCTGCCTACAAGACCCTGCCCACAGGACCCTGCCTACAGGACCCAGCCCACAAGACCCTGCCTACAGGACCCTGCCCACAGGACCCTGCCTACAGGACCCAGCCCACAGGACCCTGTCCACAGGACCCTGCCCACAGGACCCTGCCCACAGGACCCTGCCCACAGGACCCTGCCCACAGGACCCTGCCCACAAGACCCTGCCCACAGGACCCTGCCCACAAGACCCTGCCCAAAGGACCCAGCCCACAGGACCCTGCCCACAGGACCCTGTCCACAGGATCTGCCCAGAGGACGCTGCCCACAGGACCCTGCCCAGAGGACGCTGCCCACAAGACCCTGTCCACAGGACCCTGCCCAGAGGACGCTGCCCACAGGACCCTGCCCACAAGACCCTGTCCACAGGACCCTGCCCACAGGACCCTGCCCACAGGACCCTGCCTACAGAACCCTGCCCACAGGACCCTGCCCACAAGACCCTGCCCACAAGACCCTGTCCACAGGACCCTGCCCACAGGACCCTGCCCACAGGACCCTGCCCACAAGACCCTGCCCACAGGACCCTGCCCACAAGACCCTGTCTACAGGACCCTGTCCACAGGACCCTGCCCACAGGACCCTGCCCACAAGACCCTGTCTACAGGACCCTGCCCACAAGACCCTGCCCACAAGACCCTGCCTACAGCACCCTGCCCACAGGACCCTGCCCAGAGGACCCCACCTCTCCATGTACAACTAAACCCCTCCCAACGGGGCTTAAGATCTTTGGCTCAATCTCAAACATCAAATTTTAAATTCACTGATCGGATTTTAACATGTGCCCACCTGTACCGATATCACTCACCGCAGAGCACTCAGTAACACCAACATGCTGTATCCCCCACGATACGCAGTACGGACCACCTAACACCTATTAGAAACGGACTATCATGTCATGGTGGAGGAACATGGCGGGTCCGGCGCAGCGTTTAGCTGGGAAGAGAGGAGCCCTTGACTGACACGTCAACAGCAATGACGGCTCTTTGCCTCCGCAGACAGAGGGTCTAGCCGGCACAATGAGGTGCGCTGACACTGACGAGGCTAAATGTCGCCGCTGCCAACCCGACATGTCACCTCCGCTCCTCAACTCGACGGCATCCGCTGCTTTCCCCGCACGCGCCTTTTCAATCAGACGCGGCACCAGCGTGAAAGGAGCGGGGCTATTACAGTTCACTAAAACTATTACTCAACAGAAATCCAGCCCTGGAAGAAAACAGGAAGTGAAATAAAAAGGGTCATGGGATGGGGCAGTAGAGAGATAGAGGTTGGGGAACAAACCTCACAACCAGAGAGTCGTTGGTTCGATCACATGACTGACAGGCATGACTAAAGTGGCCTTGAGCACCCAAAACCCAAACCCTACCTAGGCACTGTGGATAGGGCGGCCCACCGCTCTGTAGCAAGGGTCCTACAACCACTAGTACTATTCCATGGGGCGGTTATGGGATGGGGGCAGTAGTGAGGTAGAGGCAGCCATGGGCTGGAGGTTAGGGAACAAACCTCACAACCAGAGAGTCGCTGGTTCAATCACCTGGCTGACAGTGCCCTTGAGCAACCTAACCCAAACACTACCTAGGCACTGTGGATAGGGCAGCCCACCGCTCTCGGCAAGCGTAGCAAGGGTCCTACAAGCACTAGTAATATTCCATGGGGCGGTCATGGGATGGGGCAGTAGTGAGATAGAGGTTGGGGAACAAACCCCACAACCAGAGAGTCGCTGGTACGATCACATGACTGACAGGCACGACTAAAGTGGCCTTGAGTACCCAAACCCAAACACTCCCTAGGCACTGTGGATAGGGTGGCCCCCAGCTCTGTAGCAAGGGTCCTACAACCACTAGTACTATTCCATGGGATGTAAAGTCATGGGATGGGGCAGTAGTGAGGTAGAGGCAGCCATGGGCCAGAGGTTGGGGAACAAACCTCCCAATCAGAGAGTCGTTGGTTCGATCACATGACTGACAGGCACGGCTAAAGTGCCCTTGAGCACCCAAACCCAAACACTCCATAGGCACTGTGGATAGGGCTGCCCACCGCTCTGTAGCAAGGGTCCTACAACCACTAGTACTATTCCATGGGATGCAAAGTCATGGGATGGGGCAGTAGAGAGGTAGAGGCAGCCGTGGGCCGGAGGTTAGGGAACAAACCTCACAACCAGAGAGTCGCTGGTTCAATCACCTGGCTGACAGTGCCCTTGAGCAACCTAACCCAAACACTACCTAGGCACTGTGGATAGGGCGGCCAACTGCTCTGTAGCAAGGGTCCTACAAGCACTAGTAGTATTCCATGGGGTGGTTATGGCATGGGGGCAGTAGTGAGATGGAGGCAGCCGTGAGCTGGAGGTAAGGAAACACCGCTGGTTCTATTCCCTGACTGACAGGACATGACTGAAGTACCCTTGAGCAGTGCACTTAAACAGAGCACCTAACCCACAACTCCTCCGGGCACCACGGATAGGGCTGCCCATTGCTCTGGGCAGGTGTGTACCCTGCCCCCTAGTGTCCGTCAGGTAAACTACAACTGAACGTAATGAAAATGTACTTACTGCTGCTGCCCAGTTCCTCGAACAGGTACTTCACCTTCTCCCACTGGGTGGAGTTCTGACTGGGTGGAGGCTGCAGTGGTACGAAGGCCCTGTGATGGATGACATGGATTAGCAGTAATTCACTGTGACTGATCTGCTACTGTAGCATCTAAACTGGTCACGAGCGATACACTCAAGCTGTAAATCCACCATCCCGCTTCAGTCAGGTTTAATGTCCAGGGTCGTTAGTCGCGGTAGGCGGAACGAGATGTATGCATGTCCACACGCATGTAATATGCATGTAAATGCAGGGGAAGTGCGGGTAATGCACCGAGAGGACCTGCCCATAGACATTAAGGATGGCGTGGGCTGTGATTTAGGGTGCACAGTAAGGAGGCAACATCAGCTGGCGGTTATAGACGGCTGGTTATAGACTATCACCGGCAGTGGGTATATATACATGGAATATAATAGACTATAACAGCAGTGGGGATATATACATGGAATATAATAGACTATAACAGCAGTGGGGATATATACATGGAATATAATAGGCTATAACCAGCAGTGGGGATATATACATGGAATATAATAGGCTATAACAGCAGTGGGGATATATACATGGAATATAATAGACTACAACAGCAGTGGGGATATATACATGGAATATAATAGACTATAACAGCAGTGGGGATATATACATGGAATATAATAGACTATAACCGCAGTGGGGATATATACATGAAATATAATAGGCTATAACAGCAGTGGGGATATATACATGAAATATAAAAGGCTATAACAGCAGTGGGGATATATACATGGAATATAATAGACTATAACCGGCAGTGGGGATATATACATGGAATATAATAGACTATAAACAGCAGTGGGGATATATACATGGAATATAATAGACTATAACCGGGGGGGGGGATATATATACATGGAATATAATAGACTATAACCGGCAGTGGGGATATATACATGGAATATAATAGACTATAACAGCAGTGGGGATATATACATGGAATATAATAGACTATAACCGGCAGTGGGGATATATACATGGAATATAATAGGCTATAACAGCAGTGGGGATATATACATGGAATATAATAGGCTATAACAGCAGTGGGGATATATACATGGAATATAATAGGCTATAACAGCAGTGGGGATATATACATGAAATATAATAGGCTATAACAGCAGTGGGGATATATACATGGAATATAATAGACTATAACAGCAGTGGGGATATATACATGGAATATAATAGGCTATAACCGGCAGGGGGGATATATACATGGAATATAATAGGCTATAACAGCAGTGGGGATATATACATAGAATATAATAGACTATAACAGCAGTGGGGATATATACATGGAATATAATAGACTATAACAGCAGGGGGGATATATACATGGAATATAATAGACTATAACCGGCAGTGGGGATATATACATGGAATATAATAGACTATAACAGCAGGGGGGATATATACATGGAATATAATAGACTATAAACAGCAGTGGGGATATATACATGGAATATAATAGACTATCACCGGCAGTGGGGATATATACATGGAATATAATAGGCTATAACCAGCAGTGGGGATATATACATGGAATATAATAGACTATAACAGCAGTGGGGATATATACATGGAATATAATAGGCTATAACAGCAGTGGGGATATATACATGGAATATAATAGACTATAACAGCAGTGGGGATATATACATGGAATATAATAGACTATAACAGCAGTGGGGATATATACATGGAATATAATAGACTATAACAGCAGTGGGGATATATACATGGAATATAATAGGCTATAACAGCAGTGGGGATATATACATGGAATATAATAGACTATAACCGGCAGTGGGGATATATACATGGAATATAATAGACTATAACAGCAGTGGGGATATATACATGGAATATAATAGACTATAACAGCAGTGGGGATATATACATGGAATATAATAGACTATAAACAGCAGTGGGGATATATACATGGAATATA